>UZAF01016863.1:35704-62108 GCA_900617895.1 Haemonchus placei
TCGAATTCGGAGAATACTGTCCGAACTTTCAAAGCTCTAATACAGGTTGACTGGTATTCATAAAAAATACTGTGGAACAACGGTGGATCTATTTACGTGCACAAATGATAATACCATTTTTGTTACTGTTTTTGGCATATGCTTATCCACGCGTAGCTTGCCAGGCTCTACCACGTGGGGGGGGGGGGCAAACTCTTAGCCGTTTGGACATGCAGATGTGCCGTTAAACTTATATTCATAAAAAAATAACTGAAAACTGAAATTGTAACTGTAAATATAACTGAAAGGATAATGAAAGCTCCGAACAAATTCCATCGAACAGTGGAAAAAGGTGGCGGACCATACAAACCGACATCTGATGGTAAAGACGAAAGCATGTGGCAGGACAGAGGTTGCCACTCTTCTTGTGAGCACATATTTACCCGAGCGAGTCCCTGTCCTTAGTCCAGAACGCAGTGATTTAAACGTAATATACTGGAGCTTGCTGTGTGCAACTTAATGCGCAAAGAACGAATTCAACCGCGACATGGGGCGGACGGATATAGGGGGCTCAAGCAACTTAGAGGAACCTTGCATTGGAGTGCACGATGTAATAGGTCGATGCATAACTATTGCGGATTTTTTCGCGGCTTTTTTTCTCGATACATTTTGAATATTGAGTTCGTGATAGGAATAATCTTTCTACTTTCCTTAGCGGAATTATGTCTAGAAAGTCATCTTCGAATTCGCCACAATGTGCTCTATTACATCGAGAAAGGTTTTACGGTGGTGCAGTCACAAAGTGATCCCAACGAACTTCTTGGCGATGGAACAGACAGCCAAAGCCGATTAGGGAGTGAAATCTGCTTCTATTCACCCTATTCACCAACAGAAACCCCTGTGGATTAACACGTCAATCGTTCATCGAAAAACGGCTAGCAAACAAATGGCTAGCGAACAGAACTTTTAGCGAAATGGAAGACTTGATGGCCGACCTCAAGGCGTGGATCACCTCCAAGAATCGGAAATTCTTTGCCTGTGGAATTCGACTGCCTAACATGTGGGAAGCAGTGCTTGATAGTGGATATGTCCCGAAGTATTTATTTGAACATGTCTCTGCTAACTATTTCTGTTTCAAGCGACACTTGCTGAAAAATCCGCAATAATTATGCATCAACCTAGTAATACTAAAAAATACGAAAACCCGATTTTTCTTACGTAAATAAGAGTGGTGAAGTGGATAAGCCTACGCCACGCACGTTTCACCCATCCACCGCGTTGAGGTGGGAGACCGTTGAGGAGATTTCCATAAAGCTGAGGAGCCCCCGTGTTGGCGGCATTGGGTAGGATAGCTCGCCAGAGGCTGCTAAAATCTCAGGGCCACGACAAGCGGCCTAAAAGGACAAGGACTAAAATGGCGATCAGTACTTTCAATGCACGAACGCTTGCATCGGAAGCGTGCATCGAAGATCTGATGATGCAAGAAATGAACATCAAGTACGACATTACGGGCAGACTGGAATGAGAAGGCACCGCCCGTTGCACGTCACTTTTGAGCTGGAGAATCCAGTCAGAGATCAAAGGAGTTTGAGAGGATGCGAATGGGACATTAGTTAGAGAGGAGAGAAGCACATAATACAGCTACTCCGGCGGTCGGCGACAGATTAGTTCGTCCCACTCGTCCTTTTGCCATAATTTTTGCTGAGGTGTTCCGTGTATGCAAAGAAGACCATGCCTTGACGACACAAATTGGGAGATTGTCCAAAACTTTGGGGTCGTACTTCAGGTCAACTCACGTTCGAAAGACAACAACCATTCTAGGTAAGGAACTAACATTTCTTCGAGATAAGTCCATGGTAAATTGCCTTACCTGGAGATTGCGGCTGCGTGAAGAGGTACACCTCCCGGCATTATTTTCAAAATCTCTTTCAACTACTAAAACTTGTTCAAACTCTGCCCAAGAGGATATGAAAGTTATCGAAAATTCATCTTTCAATTGGACTGACTGATATTCATAGCTTTTGGTCCCTGAGACCAAATTGTTCATCGGAACATGCAACAGAGACGTCCGCGGCGTAGGTCTCCTCGTCAATACGCACTTGGCCATGAACATCGATTGGCACGAAGGCTTAACACCCTGATTCGGACGTTTGCAATTAAGAAGATGTAGCTCAACCCCAGCTCTGACTATCTTTGTTGCCTACGTTCCACCATCGAGCTACGTAGATGGGGAGTTGGAAGCATTTTATAGGTATAGGTATAGGTTTATTATGTGTGCAAAAGGCACAAGTGCGAAAGTATATCTTTAAAACACCGAAAACTAGAACACGATTTCCATAAAATCAAGCCAAATGTCAAAATCTTACAGTAATAAATGAAGAATTTTACAGTCGGTCTCATAAAAACGCTCTTACTCTGTGTCATATCTTTACAGCATTTTAGCAATCCGGTGTCTTAATAGAGCCAGAGATATGTTCAACGGTACCTTTTTTGAAAGCATTAAATAATGACTCCCAGCTCGAAACGAGAAACTTTTGTCTCGCAAAGTTGTCTTGAGTTGGCTGAGAAAAATCTTGCCGGATACTGCTCTTGTTCTCCAGGGCATTAATTTGAAAACGTTGCATAAACTAGAACCAGATAGACCGTGTATCATCTTGTGAACTGAACAAAGGTCAAATATATTACGTCTGGATTTGAGAGTTGATATTCCCAGATACCTGTTCCTAATTGCCCAGCTTTTGTTATTTTGTCATAGAGGAAATCGTTGAGTCGAATTAGCAGTTTACGAGTGAAATTATTCTGAACCTTCTCCAAAGCATATATATCCTTTCTTTTTGATGGATTGAAAACAGTAGAACTAGATCCTACCAAAGGACGAACGCATGATTTGTAAGCACGGAGCAATGCCTCTTTACTCCTAGTAGATAATCCATTGAAGATTTGAAATATGCGAGTATGAGCCATTTTCACCCTTCCAGCTATATAATCCGAAAAATTCACTTTGTTGTTATAATTGGAACCTAGGTCTCTAACCGATTCAACAGCAGTAAGAGGGACCCCATCAACAGTATACAAGTGATCTAATGACCTCCCAAACACTAATTGCATGTAAACCGTTTTTAGCGGAGCCAATGGCAATTGCCACTGCTTGGACCATCAACCGTCAAGTCAACCGCCTCTTTTAAAACTTTCGCGTCATTCAGACTGAAAATTGGTTCAAAGATTTTCACATCATCTGCTTTTACCTTTGTCATGACTCCTACTTCACATAGCATGCTCGGAATATCAGCTGTAAAAATGTTGAAAAGGACAGGCGATAATACACATCCTTGTGGAACCCCATCTTACATTTCTCGGGCTCGAGAATGACTGATCAATTTTCACCTAGAACGTTCTGCCTCCAAGATAATTTCTGATCCATTCAATAACAACAGGGTGAAACTTAAGAGATTCCAGTTTGAGAAGCAGTTCTTTATGTTTTTTTCTCTATCGTATGCTTTGGCGAAATCAAAGTAAATCAGATTGCAACAGCCCTTCTTGTCCAGAGTTTCCGTCCAGACATCAAGACATTCTACTAAGTTAGTCTCAACTGATCGTCCCTTGAAAAAACCGTGCTGCTCATTGGAATTTATCTTCTTAACAGACAGGTGATTGACTATGTGGTCCTTCAAGACTTTCTCGAACAGCCTACAAAACAATGAAGTGATAGACAGGTCGGTAATTTATAGGATCCCACGATGCTTACTTTCTGAGTATAGGCGTAACAAAAGAGTGTTTCCATCGCACAGGGACCTCAAGGACATTGAAGACTGATTGAAGATGTAAACAAGAGCACCACAATGTGACTGGACCCATTCTTCGCACAAGAAAGGACGGTGGAAAATCAGGCATGACCGATAGATGGGTCTCGAGAGGCTCTACAGAGGAGACTACACTTTCTTCGAGGTCAACGTCGGTAATTTTAACGCCAAAATTTGCCCAAGAAAAACGGCTGAAGAGCACCACATCGCGGGACTCACGGAGTGGAATGGAATGAGCAGGATGGTCACGGAGTGGAATGGAATGAGCAGGGTGGGAGGCTGTCCGTGTTTATCATGTCGACTAACACCATCCGTGGTAACTCACAGTTCCAGAAGCCCTCTCACTTGCGGTGGACATGAGAGTCACCTGGTCTACAGTTCCATAATGAAATAGGCCACATCATCTTCAATCGGAGATTTTGCCTGACCGACGTCGCTGTTGTTCCGAAGTTCTACACAGGATCGGACCATCGTCTCCTCCGCGCTAGATTCTGCTTCTCAGTGCGTGGGGAGAGAGCTGCGAAGTTCAAGAAACGAAGCCCTAAGGCTGTGGTCAATTGGGATCACTTCGCTTCATTGGCGAGTTTGTGGGAAGATTCCGTCAACGACAACATCGATGAAGAATACGACCGGCTCGTCGAACATCTTCACGATTGCGCCAGGAGAGCCGAGAGTCTACAAGTAGCCAAAAGACGACTCTCTTCGAAGACTCTCGAGCTGATACGCCAGCGTGGAATCGCGCGAGCTACAGGCAATTATCAACAAACGTCCGAACTTGCGAAACTATGCAGAGAGGCGAAAAAGTAAGATTTGAGAGAGAAGAGCAGCAGTTATGGACGAAGCCGCTGAGGCCGGAAAGAGCATACGCAAAGCCCGACGCCAATGCCGATCATAAAACCAAGATGAGTTCCCTTTGTCGTCCTAACAGAACACTTACTGCATCACGAAAGGCAATGATAAAGGCCATCTATGACTTCTACTCGGAACTCTTCAGCAGCCACTTCTATTCGCCTACCCACCATCTTAGGCAAGACGACTATATCGCTCCTTCTGTTCTTCCTTTCGAAATTCGACATGCTATCACGTCGATGAAGAATTGTACGGCGGCCGTTCCCGAAAGGATCAAATCAGAATATCTAAAGAGTCTTCCACCAATTATCGTCAGAACTCTGGCTAGGCTCTTCATGCGGTACCTGTCGGAATGTAAAGTGCCCACGTCGTGGAAAACTAGCAAGACTGTGTTGCTGTACAAGAAATCCTAACGATATTGGCAATTATCGCCCAATCTGCCTGCTGTCCGTAATCTACTATCTTTTCACTTGTGTCATCCTGAACAGGATTGGCAGAATATCAGATGAAGGACACCTATGCAAGCAAGCAGAGTTTCGGGGAGGGTTTAGCACAATCGATCATATCCACACTCATACAAGACTCATTAAAGAATCGCGAGAGTGAAAATGTTGTTATGTCTTTCGTTCGTCGATCTAAACAAAGGCTTTGATACCGAGACAGAAACGGCAACTGAAGCCCTTTGCGACCAGGGTGTTCCTACTCAATATTTGAGGATGTTTCGTGAGCTCTACGAGACATTTTCATGACCAGAGTTTCACCGTTCTACAAGGAAGTTGCATTCAAGTGAAGAGAGGTGTCCGGCAGGGCATTACCATATCGCAAAAATTTTCAGTGCCGCTCTCAAGAACATCATGCGTCATTCGGAATGGGAAGACTTGGGAGCGAAAGTCGACGGCCGCTATCTACCTATCCTCGCTTTGTAGACGAAATCGTGCGTCTAACACCGAACATCGAGCAGGGTGGCCAGTTTGTCAAAGTTTGTGGAAAGATCGGCTTGAGACCGAACTTAACGAAGACGATGCTCATGAGAAAAGGATTGGTACCTGATGCTCCCTTCACGCTAAACTGAACAAATATCTACTAGTGCTCTAGCTGTGTGTATATAGGTCGGGAAGTCAACATGATGAACGACCTAGCTCCGGAGCTCTGCAGAAGGGACGCGTAGTGTGGGGAGCATTTAAGAATATCGAGGGAATAGTAGGAAGACAAAGAACATCTGGCTGGCTCTGCGCCCACCTTTTCGACACTGCTGTCCCTATTGCTTTGACGTACGCCACGGAGACTTGGATTCTACGAAAGCAGGATGATTATACTGTCAGCGTTGCTCAATGCGCTAAGGAAAAGACGATGCTCAAAATTTCTCAATACATGCAATTGCAGAAGGGTTTTCGGAGTTCCGAGCTCTGTCAACGAAGGAAGATCTGGGATGCATTTGATTACGCCAAGAAATCAAAGAACGGGTGTGCCGGGCACGTTATGCTGTAAGGGTCCCTCCTAGGGACTACATTGAACGGGGCGATCTGCTTCGAGTGCGAGACAATACACGAGAAGTGAATAGTTTATTAGCGAAAGCAGCAACGAAATCTCGAACAAAAATACAACAATGACGCGCAAAACAAAATCCAAAATACAATACAATCAAAAATCCCCCGAGGGTCGGGGCAGAGAGAATGCAGGGGATCCCACCAAAGATGAATCGGCCACTAAGGCCTTCCTAAAGTCACCCCTTCGCGAACCACAGAGGATCGCCTGAGGGCAGTCACCGAGGGTCTAACGCACGGAGTGAATTCCGTGGGACACTGGCGACGGCAGATGGAGGAAAATTTATTGGCGACCTCCCCCCTCTTGAGGTTCCCCCTTTCTACGGTCTTTCCTGCGTCTTTTCTTTACCCAGGCATGTTTAGTCCTGCTAGCTTCCTAACTCCTGATCACTACTGATCACCTACGGTACTCTTGATCACCCTCGACCCACCGGTATTTAATCTTACGGGCATTTCCCCTTTGGCGGGACCCCACTGCTGCGATTCTCTCTGTCCCGCCCTGACAATGCGATATGTATAATGATGACCGTTGGACCAGGGCGGTTACCGATTGGATCCCTTGGGTCATCAATCGATTTCCAAGGCGGCCGCTAACGAGATGGTCAGCCTTCTTCACGAAAGTTCTGGGCGAAACGACTGTTAAACCTCTCTCCCTGAAACGAGGACGATTTACTGGACCTCTCTGGCTCGTGACAGGGACGAATGGAGACGTTACTGATGCCCGCTCGAGGAAGACGACGATAAATGGGATGACAGGTGACACAGGTGATATAATTACCAGTCCGTTTGCCCGGTTAACGCCGGGTTGTCCTCCTCCTTGTGTGAAGTTAGTCTTTGTTTCTCTCAAATTCAGACGGTTCGGTACAGGAGAACAGGAGCCATAAGTTTACGGCCAAACACACTCATGCTTCGTGATTGCTTTGCCCGTCATGACCAGAATCCTGCTCAGCTCATGTGTTTGGTGATTGTAACTTGTAACTTGGTTGATGCCCCTCTTCATTCATCTCTAGTCGTGTCACCTGCTATCAGCATTCATCTACTGCCGCATGAGCCAATATACAACTTGGACGCCCTAATCCGAACCGACAATTCTTTGGCACGCGCCCCCTCGTGGGTGGGGTCATGTCGTACCTCTTACCAGCAGCATTCAAGTGCTGCCGCCTGCACCCCTATCAAGTCTGGACGACCTAGGCCCAACTTAACAATTTTAGTGCACGCCCCGCCCCTAAGAGAGCTTAATCCTGCTACCTATCATTGGTGTTTCCATCCTGTAGCCTGTAGTGCTACCGAATTTGAACGCCCTAGGCCCATGGAAGGCATGAATTTCTAGTTGAAGATACACCGCCACACAAATGACACATTCACCGATACACGCACACCGACACCTACACACCAACGCACACGGACACACACAGCCCTATCATCACTTATTCCCTCTTCTTCTCAAGAAAAGTGAGCAGCAACCCCGTATCGAGTAATACTAATCAAAAATGGTCGAAATCGACTGCGATTATGGATCGTTGCCTTTAAAGCTATCTTCCCTCCACATCTTTTCAATTTCCTAAGAGTTAAAACTCTGTACCGCTAAAGGGAACAAAGCGACAACTTATCGGTCAATTGCAATACAGACAGGTACAGGCAGATCGGTATATCGGCCAACATCACCACATCGTAGATCCTACCACAAGTGAATACCCCCGTCTGAAGGGAGTTAAGCTGTAAATAGAGGGCGAATAACCTGGGGAGCTTCTGAACAAAGTCGTCTGCTTCGGATTCTACGCCCTCCTGTAGTACGGTCCTGTCGTCTGTATACCTTTCCAAATTGCTCTGGTTTCTAGAAGCAATTCGTAAGCAAGCCCCACCTCCACTGGACGGTGCCCAGTCCTGTCGCCACTCATCGGATTCTATCTTACCGCTTGCATCCGTTCCGAATACGAAAGCTCTGCTCTAGAGTATCGATTTTCGTGCATTAGTGAGAGAACTCTAGTCGTCTACTGTCAGGGTTCGAATCCTGCCGCCTGTACTCCTTTCAAATTCGAACGCTTCGGGTGTACGGGGACACTTATAATGTACTTCCGTCTGAGACAATCTTATCGCACGCCGATCATTCCGTCAGTGGAGCCTAGCTCAGATTATGTGCTCCCAAGTGGCGATACTCCTTTCCCACTTGTCCCGACCTGGTTAATCGATTTCACTTTTATTTCGGGGAGGCATCGTATTAGGTGGTGGTAAGCAGATCAGTAGGCAGGCAGACCAGCAGAAATAAGGACGCTTGTGATTTATATGATGACCGCTCGATAATTTCGAGGACTTCTATAAACGTTAACCACCATTTTAAGTGTTCTAGAAAAATTAAGAACAAAGTCCTGAATTATCGACTTTGGCCCTTCCCTCTACTCATCGCGGTGCGAATCCCGCGCATATTAGAGATTTGACCACATTTCTTCCAAATCTGGGCAGTTGTTGGCTTTCAACTTAGGTCCTGACAATCACCTTGTAAACCCCTACCCTTTGAAAATTCAGAAAAATCCTTTCTATGACTTTAACCACTTTTTTCGAGTTGTAAAACTTTCCAAACGGGGTTATGAATTTTTGTATTAGCGTCACCAATCCCTGTGCAAACTCAGCTCATTTCAGAACTCTACCACATTTCTTTAATGACCTCTTACCCTCCCCTCATCCCTTTTCTCCACGTTTCTGAACAGAGTTATGAATTTTTGATATCACTGCTGCCCATTCCAGTGCAAACTCTGCTTGTTCGGTGATTCGGCTTCATTTCATCAGTGGCCCCTGACCATTACTTCGCCCACGTTCTGAAACCTGTGTGAACAGAGTAATGAATCTTCGATATTAGCTCTGTCCACCCCAGTACAAGCACAGCTCAGTCCGAGAATTTGACTACAATACTTTTATAGCCTCCAATCACTTTGTTCCCGGGTGTAGGACGTTCCTGATCAGAGTAATGAATAAAGTTTCACGCTGTTTTGCTGTACAGTTTTATTATGGTAGAAGCCATAGTTTAGGAGCTGCGAACTTTCAGGTCCTGAGACGATGGTTTGTTCGACGTTTCGAACAAACCATCGTCTCAGGACCTGAAAGTTCGCAGCTCCTAAACTATGGCTTACGCGACCAATTGCCTAAACGCGCCAGCCCAGTTGCAATAGATACCAGAGACTTTAACACCAAAAGATACCAACATAGAAACCACCCTCCGTTGTCGGCCCACTCACCATAGAGGGAGGGAGTAATCTCGTAGACGGCTACAGTCAGATCGTTGTTGGAAGCGATTGACAAGGTTCAAAAGAGGGATTTTACTCTATTCGATCTAGGGCAAAAGCAACGCTATGCACCAAGCACTACGCCTCGAGGAGCGAGTAGAAATGGTTCCAGCAATGTGGTCAGCTTTCTACGAGCCACCACTACGGAGCTAGGACCAAACAATCGAAATCAGGCACGAGTAATTGTTATTGGCGGTGCATCAGAAAGCTTTAGATCTTTTTTAGATGTCTTGGGCATCACTTTCATTCGCCCATAGGATTGGACCCTCCACGTATCGCCAGGCGGTAACAGGGCTCCATCGTTTGAGAGACCAGCTAAGAAAGAGTGCAGTGCGCAAACAGCCTCAGCACAGATTTTGTTCTCAGCGCAGCTTATATATGCTAGCGCCCATTCCATTTCCATGTTCGTTCTATAAAGGACCAAAACCTCCGCCCCTACAAGAAATTGAGTTTTGAGAACCTTCATCGAAAGTACTCGAAATTTTCAGAAGACATGGTCAGGAAAGGTTCTCAAACACGACGAACGAGTGGGATGGATTGGGAGAGATACGGAAACGCTAGCAGTCGGTCAAATCCGTCTTAACGCGGCTGACCAGGGAGAGTGCGCTCGTGGTTCCACCTCGTTCACTGGATCGTGAAATCATGAAGTTTCATTTAGTACTTCTGCACACAGTCATTCCACAGAAAAGGCGTTCCTCACACACTGCCACAAGCTTCATGCTTTGCGGGTACCATGGGAAGGTAGGAAAAATAGGTGGAATAATGATCAGAATGTTGAAGCCAGATACCCCCTTGCCCGCTTTCTATAGCCTGATCAAGACTCATCATTTGTCCAACGGAGGTGAAAAGTCAGCTAGTGCTAGAGATTACGAAATTTGACTCATTGTCAGCTGTATACAAAACCAACGGACCGTATTTCCTGGTTCCTAAACAAAATTGTTGGTCAGCAACTCCGATACGTACCCTCACATCTGCCTAACACCAATGAATTTCTTGATCGTCTGCGTTTGAGTAGGTTTCGAGAAAGCTGCATACAGTACGTTCCATGGGTATAAGATCACCCCTAAATTTGGTGTTCACAGGATACGCAGCCAAGCAGATAAGTTTCGAGCATTACTATCAGATTCACCACCCTGACTAACCCCCACGCACGGATATTTTTCAATCAACGTCTACCATAACATTTCTATAAACAATTTTCGAATATTGCGCCGTTTCATAAGTATAAAATCGCTTCGAGAATGTGAAAAAATTATCAATAATAACGAAAAAACATTTAGAGGTCGATGGGTCTTCCTTGTTCCAGCCCAATATCGAATAGCCTACATGGCATACTCAAGTCAAGGTTTCGAAAGACCTGGCCGGAGATTTCATTCCAAGATTCAAGTACTGCCTGCTTGCGCTCTTCTATCATTTGGAACTGACGGTTGTTCGCATAAATCTTTTTCACAATCATGCGCCACATATTCTCCACCGAATGTAGATCGGGGCTGCAAGCCGGCCATGAAATTCTTCGAAATTTTGGAAAAGGAACCCGTCTTTCGTGGAACGACTGACGTGGATAGCAGCACTGTGCTGTTGAAAACCTAATTAGAACCACGTCAGAAATAACACCAGTGTCATTGTGGGACTTCCTGAAAGTCTATAGAGTCAATTTTAGAGGTCGCGAGGGCGAGCTCCAGCCCGACATCTTTCCAGAAGGCACCCCGTACCACGGTCCTTCCTCCTCCTGAATTGCAACGACTGGTTTTGATCGGCTCTTTTCGTAAAATATGCCAGTAGTAGTTGTAAGCATCGGAGCCTTCCAAATTAACTTTCTTCCCATCGAAAATTACGACTTGAACGAGAATAATGGACTGTATGGCTAATCGCTATTACAGGCTGACTTTCGTCCAATCTTATCCCACATTCAACTTCGCAAATCTAAGACGTGCCTTCCTGTGATGGTCGGTGAGCCTCGGGACCCTCTTCATTGCTGCCCTGACGAGTCTGCTGCTATTTTTCACGGCTCTTCAGTCAGTAGTTATAGACACCGAGAGACCCAATTCCGATTCAATTTTGTTCAATGACACGGTTTTGTCCGAAATAGTTCTTAGCATTCTCCTCTCGTCGTTCGCGGTTAGTTGCGCGGGCATCCTGTCCTCGTGGGACAAAGGAGTCTTTGAATATCCTCGAATAGAGCTGAGAGATCTCACGACTCTCCTACTAATTGCCCTCGTACTAAACCCTTTACACCCTTTATCACGGAAATTTCGTTTTTGTGCTTTTTCTTCGAGAGAAAGATGACCTGCGCGAGGTAAAGTGCACATTGCTTTCAAACATACTTGCGACACAGTCTCTCCTATACAGATCGCACTAAGTGCAAATTCTGCTACACTAGATTTCGAAACCTTCGCGATGTAGGGGTTATCCTTTACTTATGAGAAGGCAGGAAAAAATGAAAATAATCTATATAAGTGTTAATATAATGTTGAGCAAACCAAAGCACGTATATGGTCGAAGGTGATGAATCTAATGGTAGTGCCTGAGAGAAATCCGCTTGGCTCTTATCCTGTAAATTTTTAATTCGAGGGTGATCTTATACTTATGAAACGCAGTGTAGTAGAGTCGTTTGATGTAACTGCGCTTTCACGAACGTCAGCAACACGAAGCTTTCCAAGCGTTCTCCGAGATGCTGGACGAGCATGAAGCAGAAATTGTGACGTTTGGATTGAGTGACCTTCACATCATGGCTTTGGTCAAGAAATGCCTCGATTGCAATATTTTTAAGTGGAGCGGGCAGTACTTTTCTCAAAAGTGGGGACTTGCTATGGGTCAGTGGCTCGCACCGGTTGTAGCTATCTGCTCCACAAGTAGAATACAAAGGCTAGTCATAGCGCGCATGCCCACTGTTTATTTACGATGACTGCTGCGTAATTACTTCAACGCAGCAAGAATGGATGTATTGTTTGACATCCTCTACCCACAGTCACAGTATATCAGGTTCATGCAAAAAATTCCGCACGAAGGTTGGCTCCCTCATCCGAACACGCAGATAAAGAACTCAGGTGGAAGGTTCCATGTGAAAAGGCGTGTCGAAGAACATATCGCAGGTGAAAAAAGTGGAAGCCCTCTTACGCCACTCGGGAAAAATCGACTAGTTGTACATTAAGGCAATGATGTTGATACTAAATGCAGAACTCTAACCTACAAGAATGAGATCGGTGCTAGGTATTCACACAACAATAAATAAAAGATGGTGTATCGTAATGATGAATGAGCACCTCTACAGGAATTTAGCTAGTGCCCTCATAATTATAAGGTCACCCTCAAATTTTGCTCTTTCAAAAAAAGCAATCATTTATTAAAGATTTTTTCTAGCATCATGAACGAATTCTCCAGCACGAATAATCCAGGTATCCGTTTTTTCGCTGCAGCTTCATTTTTCTGAATTTTTTAGAACAGTTCATCGGTTTTTGCGCCGTTTCATAATTATAAAGTCACCCTGAGAATTATTAGGAAGGAACAATTATTCATGGAGGAGAGGAAATTTCGTGTTTGAAGATACTTCTAAAGGTAAGCATGTGTAGCAAATGCATTTCTAAAGCTGACTTTCAACATGGCTCGTAGTCGTTTGCTTTCCTCTGATGAGAAGGCTCATCATGAACCCGGCCTCAGTACTTGAGCCATCTCCAGGCAAATAGGGAGGTCCCAATGGTCAATTTAAAATTCCTGGAAAGCCCTGATGTCCTCAGATATAACACCGACTGTGGACACCCATGCAATATTACTGCCCGTGACAAGCGGAAGATTCTGAGGACTGTTTCCAACAGTACGTCCTCCTTGAGCCAGATCCGATCGGAATTAAACCTCTCTGTGTCGAAAACTACAGTCTGGAGAGTAGTGAGAAGACGCGAGAACATCACCAGGCAAGCAATGGAGAAGGTACCACGAATCATCGATCGCCACAGAGGGGCTCGGCTCGGATTTGCAAAGATGAACCTAGGGAGAGGTTGGGCAAAGGTAGATCTGTATCAAAATCTCGCCATAGAGCTGAATAATTCCTATTCAGATCGTCTTTTCGGATGAAAAGAAATTCAATTTGGATGGTCCTGACGGAAACAAGCACTACTGGCGCGACTTGAGGAAGGAACCAGTCTACTTCAGCCGTCGCAATTTCGGTGGAGGAAGTCCATGGTGTGGGGTGCATTCTGCAATGATGTCGTGTTGGATCTACCTCTCATGGGCTGCAGAATGGACTCCAAGGATTACAAAATTTCAACAAGACAACGCTTAAATTCATGTGAGCCGTGCAACGAATGGGTGGCTGCAATGCCAATACCTAAGCGTCCTGCCATGGCCAGCCTGCAGTCCCGATCTCAATCCGATGGAACATATCTGGGGCATGATAGTCAGATAGGTTTATGCGAATAAACCTCAGTTCCAGGGCACAGAAGAGCTGAAGCGGGCAGTTATCGAAGCATGGAGGGCAATCTGTGAGGACATCTTTGAAACCTAGCTTTTAGTATGCCACGCAGGCTCTTTGATGTTGCTCTTAAGCAAGGAGGAACTATAAATTACTATCTGTTGTACATACGCCAACAACGTTAATAAATCATTTACTTTCTCAGGGTGACATTATACAGGGTGTCCCAAAATTATTTGCGCCGATTTATAGCAATATATTTGAAACTTCCCTACTGCGAAAGACGATGGAATTTCTATGCATGCTAGCTAACACTATGTGCTACAACATGCTGGAGTCGCATTTCAAAATATCCCCCGTGAGCGCGAATAGGAGTCAAAGTTTGCTCTCGACTTGATCGCATGTGGCACGCAGGTATCCTTCTCCATTTCTTCCCAGCCGTCCTCCAGCTTTTGCATTCTGGGACTCCAAACTGGGGCCGCAACTTCGACAGGTCCTCTTCTAATCAGGGACAATTCGTGGGATTCAAGTGAGTCAAGTTGTGGAAAATAGGATGACCATTCCTCTTCACCAATGAAGTCGGGAAGCTGTCGTCGGCACCACTCGCGGGCAAACTTGGCTCTGTGGACTGGAGTAGCTTCCTGCTGGAAGGACTGCGAGATGTTTTAGGAAACGTAGTCGGATCAATGTTTCATTTACTTCCATCAGTACGCCGTTTGCGTACTGGTCTTGGTCAATTTTCACGCCTGCACCGAAGAACCCACGAGTGGCTTACCCTTGCCAGTGATTTCCTCGAAAAACATCATTTTACTGTTATGATTCAACCTTTTTGTGAGATATTACACGCTGGATGTTTCTTTCNTCAGGGTAACCTTATAATTATGAAACGGTGCAAAAGCCCAAAAGCCGACACTATCTTTTAAAAAATCATAAAAAATTCAAGGTGAAGGTTATTGCGACCAAAATTTGAATACGGAGGTACATTGTGTTGAGGAATCTTCCTGTATTAACCAAACAATTCCATTCCGGCTGCTTTCTCCAGAATCGCAAAAATCGAGGGTGACCCTATACTTACGAAATGCACGTATTATCTATTGGGTGATTGAAAGCAAAGTGCGGCACCATAGTCCACTAGTCAGTATACTTCATCACTCATATTATACTAAGTGCTTCTAACCCATTAGCGACCGCGCCTTTTAGGCATGTCTGGCGTGTGGGACCGAGCGCGTTTTTCGCGGACGCTGCTGTGGCCCTCTGGCGGGCCGCACGGTCCCAGGAGCAACCTTATTTCTTGCGCACCCTATGCACCCATCCTTTGATATGAAGTTCCATCAAAATGTCGCAGAAGAAGTGATAAGTCATCCATAAAACGTATGTGCTACGTTGTGGATGATTTATCATTTCTTCTGTGACCTTTTGATGGAACTTCATCTCGCAAAATGGGTGCGTAAAACAACATTCACTGTTACTTTGCTAGGTTCTACGGGGAATAGGGAATAGGAAAATAGGGAACTGCAAGCGTAGCGGCTTATGGACGCCATGTAGTTTTCCTAGATGATACATAGAATGCTTCCAGGGAGTGACAACGGCTCCGCGAATTTTTTCGGGGAATCGTCCTTCCGTCTGGACCGAGGACGCTCGCGTGCGGCGACTGTCTCCCTCGGACTAATGCCTTGTTCGGATGGACCATCTCACCTATCAGTTCTCAATATGAAGTCCCATGGAATTTTCACTTTTTTCTCCTGTACGGAGTATCCATTGTAATGATTGACCCACTATCGAACTGTTCCTTTTAGTCGTTATGAGTCGTTATTTGTACATGGTATCAGTCTATGTTTTAGAGATAAATCTAATATTTCTTGTCCATCGTCAAAAATAGGATTTGTTCGTTTCTATTACTGATGCTGATGCTTACCGTTAGCAACGAGTGGTTCGCCATTCGCTGTAGGTAAGTAGCAGGGCGATATTTTGAGTTTCGAAGCTTTCTTCCGATTTCAACTGGCCAATCTCTTTGGTGGAGAGATGGCAGATGGGCACACTAAAAAAGTTTGCTTAAAAGGTAGTTTCCGACAACGACTACCGTAGGTTTTGCTGATTTCCAGATTTTTTTTCGTGCATCTGCTATCCGAGTAGGATTTTTCGGTTGTTCGGCTAGCTAATATGTCCAGTTGCTAGGCAAGTTTCGTTTTCGTGAATGTTTTCTGTACAGTTTTCCAGCCAAGAAAAAAGCGTGCACTTTGCACTCAGTGGGCAACGTTCCGAACGCCATCTGAAGGAAAATGTTCGTAGCGATTGGAGTGTATGACCCCGGGGTATATGTGTATAGAAGGGTGCACCCACGGTTTCGTGTTGGTCTTGCTATCATGCTATAGTAACTAGCTCGCAGCCGCGCATGTTGGTATTCTCTAACTCGTTGTTCTCGGCCACTCTCAGTAAATTCTTTTCCTTCTATGTACCTTTTCGATGAAAATCTACCGTTCTGCCTTGATATGTCCGTCACAGAGATCTACTTTATTTGCGTCCTTGTGCGCTATTCTGCCCTTTTATTAACGCTGAAAGGCCCGATTCGACTGCTATAGTTTACACCGATAACATAGGTATTATAAGCACATGATGATCAGCAAGTACTCGTCTCATCAGTGATTCATATACTGAGGGGGAAACCGTTCGTGCTTCGTTCTTTGTTATGAGCATCTCGTTACAAACTCTCGCATGCCTGTTTACTGGCAGGTGTTATGAAGGCGCCCTGCTCTTTGTCTCAATCTGGTGGCGCCCAACCATCTTCACCATCGAATTCACGAATCCAATCGAGCTCCTGTTTTGGAAAAGAGGGCTCAAACGATATTCCTCCGCGTTAACTCCGTCTACTATATAGGATGTGCAAAACCCTTCGCTGTACTGCGACGCAAATGAGTAATTTAGCATCTTCCTCTCTTTTTCCTTTTATGAAGCTCTCTCCTTACGTTCTGGTAGTGTTTTTGCTAGCATAAAATAATTTATATGAAAATTTGCTCCGTATGCTTTCACACACATTATCTTGACACATGCCTTACATTTTTGTCATTTATCGATGGCATGATCACGGTTACAGGTAGGAAATAGTGCGTTTTTGACGCCTTAATCGATAATCTAGCTCATGACAAACCTTTCTGCTCTCATCCTTCCCAAATTTTTGTTTGTATTGAAGGCTCAATTACTTCAACTCATCCATTAACACGAGTATTTCTAAGTTCTTAGTCAATTCAAGAGGCGTGGTCTAGCAAATTGAATAATGTTTTCTTGTTATGTGACAAGGTCTAGAACCAACTCACCGGACTCTAGGGCACTTGCCCCGACACAAAAAACTGCTTCCTTCTCGGCCTCCGATCATCTCGCAGGAGTTTTAGGAGATCTAGACGATCAAGAAAAAGTTTTGACGTGATGCCAAACGTTTACGCAACGTGACGGCGCTCGCCTTCGCTGAGGCTCGGGAAGATTCTAGGTCTGAAACTGTCTACCACTCTCAGAAGATCAACGAAGGTAATGAGATTTCATTGGCTGACTTGAACCAGTCTTTTGCCGCCTTCGGAGAGCGCATCAGTTCTCAATTCCTATGATAGCGAATCTTAGTTTCGATATGCCTTTAGGTCCCGAGTCATCCCTTTCAACGGCATTGGAGAGGATCCGATGCAATTCTTGTTGTAGCTTAGACGCGGAGGCGTGATGAGGGCGAAGGCATCGACCTTTACCAGCAGACAGGCGTTTCTCCTTTCTGATTGGACATCTTGATGGGATCACCCATGAAAAGATCAAGAAACTTCCGGATGAAGTTCGGGAAGACTACTCGGTATTTGTTGCCCACCTTGAATAGTCTTTCGAAGCTTCTCAACATAGATACGTGGCTCGCCAATCACTCGCGCCCTGTCGGCAGCATATTGATGAGTCGGCTGCGACATTTGCTACCCGTCTGCTGCTTTTGGTTAGAGCAGCTACGGCTGGTCAAGACCCTCAACCAGAAGGAACGCGTACTCGGGGAATTCGTTGCCAGACTTAGACCGGACATACGCTATTATGTCAAACTTATAATCCGGCGACATTCGAGCAGGCAGTTGCGAAAGCCAAGATGGTGGAGCAGATGTTAGCAGAAGCCACGGCCGATCGCCTCATACGGCCATCGCAGCCTGTACAACTATTGAGGTGAGAGCGGCCATTACTCCGCGCAGGGATAATAGGGAGCTCTGCCACGACAATGTCTCCCGCCTAGGTTTCGCGCAGTCATTCCAGGGTACTCGAAGCTCTGGACCTACACAATCCGGTACGCCCGCTACTACATGCTTCAACTACTGCGGATCTGGGAATTATTCTCGAATCTGCCCATGCCTCGTGCTAGAAGAACGAAGAATGTGCGAGCCAACCAGGTGCGGGTTCTTTTTCCTCTCGTCCTCAAAGACATAATTTCTCGCACTTTCTTCGTTCTTCTAATTTTTTCTTTTCGTAAGAACGATCATGGATCGAGGCAGGTTCGTGAACAAATTAAGGCATTGTCTCTTTCGTTGCGTGAGAACCAATCGGCTCTCGAGCACTCTGGTGCTAGGATAAATGCTCTCATCAAGCGTAATGAGAGGCTTGCAAATTCCACTTTCGGCAACTCGGTTACATCTCATTTATCCTGTCCTCATTCTTCTTCTCAAGTTGAATTTTTGTTGCCTATTTCCGTTTTGATATGCTTCGGCCACTCGGAAGCACTCTCTGTTTTAGCGTGACTCTGCCCACACGAATCAGCCGATTCACTCGTTCCTATTCCTCTTTCGTACAATTGCTCACGTATCATGCCAAATCCCAACAAGAGGTTCTGATCCTTCTCGGTTCAGGTGAATCGCCCTACACTGAGTGATACCTGCTTCCTTGCCCAAAATTATTTCTCTCACTACCACTCATTCTGATAACTTTTTGGGGCCCGCTTCGAGAGCGGCAGTGAGGTATCGTCTATTTTTTTTGAGGATGCAATTCATGATCATCCATCATAAATGCAAGCACGGAGTGATGTCGCAATCCGAAAACGTTTGGTCCACTTCTAATAAGGCTGATATCAAGTGGCCCTCAGCTCCGTTTGGCTGTTGTACTGATTACGCACATCTGTTTCCGACTGTATTGTCGTTCCCACGGCCGTCCACATGCGGTAAGTCTCAAGCGCCCCTGACTCCCCCTTCAGTAGTTTGCTCACCACGGCTATACTTTCGGAACCTGCCTTTTTGAGGACGGATCCATGCTTTTGTGGACTCCTAACAGAGGAGAAGAGTGCTGTTTTTCCTGTTATTGAGATGCGAGGGCACCGTTTCGGAGACATTTGGTTTGGCGACTCCAGAGAATTCGCTCCGTTCTGGACCGACTTCAGTGATCGTGTTCAAGATTGCGGACCTGAGTTCACCGTTTCCGACCAAGGCTACGCCATCGCCACGGTGTCCCGAAGCCAGGGTTCGTCTAATTCAGCGGTTGGGATCGCAACTTCAAACCAACTAGCGTCCCAGTGGGGGATCGGTGAGCACAGCAGTCGTAACGCTATTTCACCGCGCTCTTTCAGCATTGCGCGATAGCACTAACCTTTTAGCGTTCGCACTTCACTCCTCGCTGGCTGTTGACCCTACCTTAACGGTCCGTGGTCGTTTGGATCGAGGCGATATCGGCGCCACGTTTTTATGTACTGATCTCCTTCAGATCAACTGGCGTATGCTAGTTCTTCCCCGTAATTTCCGGCTAGTACTGTTCAATAGCACCTGCTATGCTTGCCGCGTTTACCACGTGGCAAACTTCACCTTTTTTTAGGACTGACCACAACCTCTCTCCCCACTTTTCTCAAAAACTAATCGATATAATTGCAGATAGGAAGACGGTTCGAGCAGGAATGATTCACCTCAAGCGCTCCAATATCGCCGAGGGCGATGAAACTCTCATAAAAAACCTTTACAATCTTGAGGAAAAGTCCTGCAAATTGGAAAATGCCGCCGCCCACCAAACCCAATCCTTGTTCCCATGCCTCTAACATCACGCTTACCTCTACTCCAAGCCGGCACTGTGGGTGTGCCGGCGATCATTTCTTCTGTGCTTGCCCATGTTGTGCGCTTTAAGGAGAACAGCTTCATAGCTTCGTTAAGAGAGTCGTTTGGCAGATTATGAATGCAGATACGTAATCTGTATCAAAAATACGTCAATGTAGGTCTTAAATCAAGCGGCCACTTCGACCTGAAATCCTTCCCGATCGCTCGTTCGCGCATCAATTTTCTCGATGAGATAGCAGGCAATTTTCACTCACCAGCACAACGCAATATCAGTGCAATTCGTTATTTTTCTGAGCCTACTTCCACCGAGCTCGTAAAAGGATTCGGGGTCATGGCTAATTTTTTTCCGAACTCATCCCAAACTTTTCGCATATAACAGTACAACATTATGCGTTACTTAGAGATCACGTTAAATTCGTTTGGGGACTTGAACAAGAAGAAGCCTTTCAGCAACTGACGCATTTGCTCGTCTCCAAACCATGTTCCTTCCCTCAAGATAAGGTCTTCTTCTGGCACCCGGATGGTAGTGAGAGGGCCGTCGGCGCGACCTTATTCCAGACGGATGTCCTTTCAAACTGTCACTCCGCTTCTGCAGGCAAGCATTCCGTCTCTGTATTCCTCAATAGCTTCCCTGGATTCTCCCTCATTTAAGAACTTCATGATAGCTCGCATTACTGATTATCACATCGATGGTTCGCTTCGTACGTTGATTACCGCCCCACATGCCCGTTTCCCATTCCCCACTTTATCATTTATGTTTCAGAGAACATGACTGAGCCCGAATAATTGCTCTAGCGCTTTCGGTCGTCATGAGCGATCCGTCTCTTACGTAGAAGAATCCGGAACAAGAGGCAGATACAGGGGAACATTCATCTGACTGCATGCCAGCAGATGCCGATTTTTGTTCGAATTCTTTTTCTGATCCTACCGAACGTTCGATGAACACCACAGGAACTGCCGTCCATAGCGACCCAGCAATGATCGGTGACTCTGATGCCCCAACCACGTCCGTTTCAGCCAAATTCACCGGCGATATCCTTCCTCCTTTCTCGCCCAGCGGCGGCCCCCTTCACATGACTACATCCATGGAACTGTTATCGCTGGCTAACTCGCCTGGGCCTCCAACTCATCGAGGCTCGTCTCTCAGTCAGTCCCGCCAGCACAGTCGGAACGCTCGGCCTCAGGCTATCGCACGCCCTCAAATTCCTTTCTGTCACAGCCTTCAACCAACATCTTCTCAGGATTGTACTACGGATTCGCTATCGAATACCCGAGCTTTCCCGCGTGGGTTACAGCCCCAAACCTTTGAGCCGTGGCCTTCGGGCCTTCATCCTCCAGAACTACTGCTGGCCGTGGTTGTGGAGCTGCTTGACAAATTCGAGCCGGTTCGCTGCTCCAAGTCGATGTCAGCCAGCTTCTCCAGAAAACCCCAGAGTCCTCCCACTTGCTGACTCGTCGCCACCCATGAACTTACCTGGTCGCGCCTTATCGCTGTGCCCCAGGAAAACCCTCCATCTGTGGCTAACACCCCAAGCACGGAACTTCGCTGACGCTCATACGTTAGCGGCTACTTGTCTCTACAATTCATTAAGTTTCTGTTTCCCTAGTAATGCGTCCATCACGTCTATCGTCGAGGATCACCTTCATCAAACTTTGACATCTTGAGGCTACGGTCGCTTTTGCGCTCGCTTTCAGCGCGACTCCAGGATGTACCTGAGGGTACCTACATGGAAATTTACGTGAGCGACTTGCAACAAACTTCGTCTTTTGAGCATCCCTAACCGTAATACCGGTTAGGATCGGTTGTCACCCAGGGATATATGAAGTAGTGTTCACTGGGATGGGGTAGCGGCGTCATACTTCTAGCGAGAGACTTCTTCACGGTAGGCCCCGACAGACGCGACCAACACCGCATCCTGCTAGATAAGTTGCGATAGAAGTAGTCAAGGGTTGTCGCTGCTTCAATAAATCCTTGGTCAAGGATAAGGACTTTCTTAGGGTTCACGATATCTACATATACCTACACGTCAAGCTTTGAAAGACCCTCTTATCACGTATACCTCGTACCACCATCGTTGTTACAACCTCCGTGTTCTTCTTCATAGCTTCCTATTTCGCTTTTGTTGCTCCCAAGGATCACGAGTCCCCGATTTACGGTATAATCCTCAATCTAATTTCGCGTCGCAACACCATTGCGCGTGCCCACGCAGCCTTTGAAGGGTGCCCCGATGCAGACGTTCACCTCTGCTTTTACCTCGTTTCCACTTAGATGACTTTCGCAATACGACGATGCGTTTTTCGGAACCTTCCGTCTCATTATAGGGTCGAGAACAATTGGCCATTCTTATCCGTCGCTTTCTACCCATGTATCCTGATAGGGTATGCTCCCTCTTAAAGTTTTATGAATCACTAAAGTCGAACGCGGCTTTTTCGAGAACCGCCTGGGACCATTTAATGACTACGCTACCGACCCCACTGCTTCGAAAGCTAAAGTCGCCAAAATCTGTAGTGCAGCTTGCTCTGCACTGGCTGTCTCATTAACGCCAAAGACGGCCGTCGCTTCCACATGACCCAAGCCACAACCGTTTGGCCACGTCGGTTCCCCACGCGTGTTAGGTTACACTTCCATGACATGCCCTCAAAGGCGGGATGGAGTCCTGACCGCCATGCAGTAATTTGGGGGGGAGGGGGGGCAGGTTCAAATAATTCAAGGTAGCGTCATACACGTCGAACCCGATTCCCCTTTTCGGAAATTGCAAGCAACCGTCGAGGTCTTTCCAATGGTCAAATCTGGCACTACGCCGTGCGTTTGCCACTCACGGTACGAATACCGGCAACGGACACATCGCTGACATCTGCGTACGCCTGGTCAAGGCCTCAGCTGCTTCAGACCCCGTTTATGAATGGTGTCTTGCTCCTCCATAATCGCTAACCTGCGAGCAGACTCGACCGGCCACCAGGTTATAGACCTCAATTTCGGGCGCCCACTGCAGGCGCAGACTAGCCCCTGTGTCTGCGCAACCCTCCGAGTCTCCTCCACTTTGATTGGCCTTTCTCGGCCTGTCAGCGAATGATAGTCTTTACACCTGACCAGAAAAAGGTGTGCACCTTGGATCTTCCTAACAGCCAATGATCGCTATACAGATAGCGTTTGACACAGGTAAGACCCTTATAGGTGCCCCTACTGCGCCTTATCATCCCACGCTTCAGATATTATCGTCACGACGTCCACGAACGCCGCTATAGCCCAATTCACGGACACCTTGCTCTCTTTCAACGATTTCTCCAATCTACGAGTAGTACGTCACAGCCGCAGCCGACAACCATACCCCCTAGCGGTCCGCGAAATGTTTGACGATGAGAAAGAGGAGATAACCGAAGAATAGGTTTCCGCCACTCTTCGCAGCATGGCTCGCATTGCGTTCAAAGTCCGCCGTCCTTCCATCATAAGTAATATGACTACAACTTCCTTGTTCAATTCTACGGCAGGTCGAACCGGGGTTTTCACCCCTTTCATTCCCTCCTTCGGACCATCGCAGGCGACGAAGCTTCCCAAAATCCAGACCCTGCCTTCCTCGCTCTCACCAAGTATATATCGGCGGTAAGCATCAACCCAACCCGCGCCACGCCCACATTCGCCCAACCTCGTACTCCACGGCCTCGGCGTCATGACTATCCTGTTGCGCGCTCCGGGGGTGCCTGTCTCTCCCTTGATAACCCCATTCCGCTCGCACCCTGCTCTTATCGAGTTCCCCAATACCATAGCGTACTCAGGAACGCTGGTCAGTGGGACACCTGAGGACGCTCGTACGCTTTTACTGGACCGCATCAGCTTCTCGACACCGGGCGTGCCCTTTATGTTCATAAACATGTCAGGCACATCGCCGCAGGCCATAAGTAAATCCCACTAAAGCCCGTCGGAGGCGTCGTCTGTATGCACCACATGGACCTCTTAGCCCATCGTGAAGTACCGAGTATGCGCGTTTGTGTCATCACATTTTGCAGGGAGCATCTTCGGCAGCTCAGAGAACCTCTACGACAGCGCGAGCGCGGAAAGGATGTCGTCATTATTCTTACCAGGGAGGGGTAGCTTACTCATCGTGGGAGTTGGAATGAGAACCCAGATGAATCGATAGAATTTTGAATGCTGTTAACAAAAATGAAAAATAAAACTGCAAAATGGTTCTCCTTAACGAGTTGTGAGGGCTCGAATTTTGCTTGACAGTAGTATGTATTAGTTGGATATGCGAACTCGTCGCTTTAATATCAAGTGCCCGCGTGGCCTGATAGTGGTCTCGCTTCATGGGCGTAAGACGAGGGTTTGCTCCCCGCCATCGTCGGCATTTTTGCAAAGTGCCTTTTCCATTTCATCAAAGGTTCTCTAAACCTTTTCTGACTTTTCTGCAAGTGAGCGCCCTATTTCTGCCTATATTTTCTCTCGTCGCCCCCATCCAAAGAAAATGGCTCTGCACATTAATTGCATGACTCTTTTTTGTTTTAGACTACAAGGAACATTTAACAGAAAGTAAGTAGAGATAGGTAAGATGCCTGAAAGAAACTCAACATTGATGGAAAATCTTAAAAAAGCGTGAAGCACACATGCCCTTCAGAAACTGCAAACCATGGACGAAACACTGACGTAGCACCGGCCGAGTTCAGTCTTGAAACGGTTGAATGTTTTGTCACCGGATGTAGAGAATCAGCATGCATAAGGTGTGCAATTTGAAAAGAACATGTGGGGTTAATGCATTTTCAAGTTGTTCAATCGAAGTTGGGTTTATTGCAGGCATCTTTCACACCTCTAGTAACTCTCTGTTAAATGATCCCTAAAGTCTAAAATAAAAAAGTGTCATGCAATCAAAGAGCAGAAAAACTTGGATGGGGGTGACGAGAGAAAATGTAAACAGAAATAAGGCGCTCACTTGAAGAAATGTCAGATAGGTTTAGAGAGCGGAAATGGAAAAAAGGTTTTTTGATGAAATAGAAAAGGCAATTTGAAAAATGCCGACGATCGTGGGAAGCAAACCCTCATCTTACTCTCATAAAGCGAGACCACTACCATCAAGTCACGTGGGCCCTTGATATCAAAGCGTTCATTCGCATATCCAGTTAATACAACTGACAAGCAGAATTCTAGCCCCATAACATTTAAAGGAAAACAATTTTGTAGTTTCAATTTCCATTTTCGTAAACAGCATTCGAAACTCTATCGATTTATCTGGGTCTTCATACAAAGTCCCACGATAAGTAGACTACCCATCTTTGGTCAGCACCAAACCTAACTTTAATCCAAATTCAGTCGAATTCTTAGGCGCTTACCGCAGGCTCAACCCCTCTATCAACATGGACGATTTATCATAGGACATGCACACTCTTTACGCGTAATACCAACGTGGTGCTGCTTGCTCGACTGGGCTGACTCGCTTGGCGCCATCGTCCCTAAAACCCGGTGTGGTGCGATTCACCGAAAAAATGATCAACTACGCACATTTACAGATGGATTGCGTTTTCAGGATCGAAAAAAATTGAAGATATTCTTATTTTGAACGTTTGACAGATAAGTTGTTGACCTATTAAGTGAATTCTCAATCTCGAATGGGCTTCATTACCTTAGTAAAGAGATTCGCTCTAATTCATGGTGGAGCCGTGGACTACTGCAAACCCCATTTGGT
Organism: Haemonchus placei; assembly: GCA_900617895.1. Classification (NCBI taxonomy): domain Eukaryota; kingdom Metazoa; phylum Nematoda; class Chromadorea; order Rhabditida; family Trichostrongylidae; genus Haemonchus; species Haemonchus placei. The sequence goes on from UZAF01016863.1 coordinate 61,267, forward strand.
CCATCTCAAGCGGAAGGTACTGAAGCGATGCTGCGTGTGCGAAGAGCTCTAGTGGGGTCACGCGTAAATCGCGCCCTCTAATACCCGGATGGATAATTTCTTTCGAGCACCGGCCCCATGCAATCTGGTGAGACGGTTTTTTTATATCTCTGCTTCATTCTCAAAGTCCGTATCGGACTTTCGGTAAAAGGGAGAGGTGTAAGCGTAGCGCCTCACGGGACGGTACGCAGTTTTCCCGAAGAATATTCATAGAATACTTTCAGGGCGTGACAATGGCTCCGCGAATTTTTTCATCTCTGAACCTTCGTGACCTGTGGGTTGAAAATCCAACAAACAATCATAGAACATTGCCAGCCGAGGGATGAATTTTGTACTCGAATCTTTGGTGGATTGGTTAGAGGAAATAGTATTGTAGTGACAAACCTTGCAAGTTCCATACTTTGAGGTGTTCTCGGCAATTATGCTTTTCCAAAACAATTTACAAAATGGATGAAAATTCGAAAGAGAGCCGGAGAAAATGTGCTGGTTGCTTCATGGACATCTGAAGGAAAGGTCGTGCTTATAAATCACGCCAAAAGGGTTTCGTCTTCAAAATGCTCCAACTGCTACAAAAACTTTGTTTCGGGTTTTGACTTGATGTTTTGTTAACTGCTGTTATATCGCCGCAGTACGCGATGCGAAAGTCTCACAAGGATGGCGATTTGTGGACAAAGCTTCAGTCTCGGAGGGGACTCGAACGGACCCATACTTGTCCTTTCCGGGGACCGTGCTCTTAGCCCTTACACTACCGAGACCCCGCTTGCCCTCGCCTTCTTAATGGCTTATAAGCCGTATAGGACAAG
>UZAF01016864.1:0-13235 GCA_900617895.1 Haemonchus placei
AAAAAAAAGGTTTTTACCACACATATACATAAAATGCATATTGATTGGATGACGGCAACGAATTCAATCAAATTGCAAGTATTTAAGAAAATATTGAAAAATTAATAAAACTGCATGTACTATGAATGAAACGAAGAGATCGAAAAACGATGAACACGTGGGTAGTGCGGATTTCTGGGAAGTAGCAGCTATACCATGTGGACGTCTTCAAAGTGATAAATTTTTCCAAAATGACGTAAATATTTCAGACGGTCGCACATGCCACCACTCAGAAATTAAGCTATAAGCTCGCTTCTTACAATAAGCCCTGGTGATAATCTGTGATAAGCGTGAATCGTCAATTATCCTATACAGAGACCTCGTGACGTGAAACATTCGACTTTCGAAAGGATAACTTTCGAAATAAGGCTGTGTTCCCACTTTAATTGACGTAAGGAATTCACAAGGAACCCTCTGATTTGGGTGAACTTTCGCTTTTTCTCTTACTCAAACTCGATTTAAACTAGGGTTCTCAAAAGTAGGACCATCATTAGTCTCGGTTTTGCAAGCTATTCAATTTGGTACTCTATAAATCTGGAAGAGCGCCATTCTGGAAAGCCTATTTTGAGCTTTGCTTTCAGCTTTTAGAGACTTATTTTACGCAGAACTGCTAGAGTACATATATGGAGCAGATGGACGACCCCGGACTGGAATTAGAGCTTTGTAGAAATTTCGAGATTGACTAGATTACAGGTAGGCGTTTATCCTGTTGTATGGCTCTAAATATCAGTAGGCGGCTTATGTTAGTGAACTGAGTTCCTTTTACTCCGTTACCAAATCATATCATGCGTCACCCATCGATAGAAATTTATTTTTGTTTCTATTTTCAGTCTTGTACCATTCACTGGCCGTTTTACAATGTCTTGGACGACAGCTTGGACTTCACGTGAACGATGTACGACGGAGCCCCCAAAGAGGCCTGTCATTAAGACCCGGGATCATTCATTGAATTTATCGCTAACTCCTTGAAATGAGGGAAAATTTCTCTCCATACATGAAAGGGAGCCACAATATCATGATTTTCCCAGAATCAGGCTTTTGAAACTTTTTAGAAGAACATCCTGTAGGAGTTGATATAGCTGTAGTTCCAGTAGCTTTTTAAACCCGGGATTTGGAGAGAAGTCACTGGAAATACCTCTCGATAACATGCCATGATGGGTGCTCATATTTGCTATTTGTACGATTCTACGTACTTGTTGGTTCCTTAGTCTATCTCAATGTTGCACAACAATTTCTAACGTCATATGCGTAAAGGAGAGCAGAATTGGGCTCAGCATCACAGTCCCACCTTTACGACATAACCCCGCCCACAGAAGTTCGTGAACCATATGTCACTTGGAGCATTGTACAAGCACTGAGAAGAGTTCGAAACTTTTTCAAGTTATGGCAATAAAACTGTCAAATTCTGTAGATGGATGGGGAACTATAAATTGTATGGAAGCTTGGGATAACTCGTCCGAGTTCAAACTCTGTATCCTCTCTTTGGAGACAATGATACATAGTTTTCACTCAACGAATCAGACATCTGCCTTAATCCCCCTTATGTAATCGCTGCTTTTAACTGGCAGTCTTATCCATGTAAACAAACTTGGTATGACGTAAATTCTGGATGCTGATATAAATCACACTGATTCCACTTATTAGGTGCAATTATAAACGGTGAAGGACAGTTTCGATTTCCTGCTCCTGATTTGTATATCCGGAAAACAAAGCTCTCGGGGAATTTCGCCAATTTCAAGGGAGTTGACCTTTGGGTACTTGGCGATTGACGCAATTCATTACTGACGTCGAACCAACACAACCACGCACGGCCCGTAGCTACTACTTTCGATTTTTGTAAACAACTCTGTAAACAAAGGGAATATTCTTCGGAGTTCATATTTTTTTAAGACTACCGGATTTTTGTTCCGAAATAATTTTCGAAAAAACTGCAATACAAAAAATATTAGAATTTTCATTTCCTAAAGAATGAAAAGGCTCGTCTCTTCCGGTTCGAGATGCGCCATGTCCCGCTGCACTCCTATCAGATATCTTGCTAGCGATTTCACCGTAATTGTTGTAGGCAACGCTTGTGTTTTAACCCTCTGTTATATGGCTGTTCGTAATGAATGGCCTAGTGGATACGTAACGATTTGATTTATCTCCATCCCTCCCATTTCCAACGCGAAACAGTTCTCTCGTTGGAATTCAACCACAGAAGAGGTTTCATAGAGTTGTATGCTGGAAGTGAATGGTAATCCGTTCATAAGGTGTCTTGGACTTGACGGAGTTGGCAAGCACTTTTTACCCACATGTCTCCAGGGAAAGTTCAAAAAAAATGAAAAAGGGATTAAACGAAAAAAGAGCAAAGGAACAGAGAAAAATGATTTGTAATGAGAAAAGTGAGAGTGCCGAGGGAGAGCCTGACAAAGCCGCATGAAGTCGTGATTCAAAGCGATCGTGTGATTTGAGATTTAGACAGACATGATACCTCCTGGCACACATATAACCCAAAATACAGATTAATTTTCAGACAAATCTACAAGTCCAAAAGAAAACCAGTCTTGATTTCAGCCGATATCTCAGGAAGGAAATTGGCCCACAGCTCGTATATTAAGCGGGGGCGAAGGTAGTGCAGTGGCAAGTGATTCACTACCACACATGCATGGACACGGGTTCAAATCCCGTACCAATATCCACGCAGGCCAACCAAGCCTTCCATACCTCTAAGGCCGGGTAATTGCTATCGAATTCGTCTGGGAAGGTAAAAGCACTGACTTGTACATCGGCTGGCCACTGCAACGCATTGCATAGGCCACATACGCATTCATTACGCCATTAGTATTCGGAATGGAATTCAAATTCGGGCGCATCCCACTCAGACAGGATTGACTAACACCCAGAAACTTTATCATTTTATCCTTTACACATCAATCAAAAAAAAAAAACAATGTATTGCTCGCCGCTTACGGTAATTGCTGCGAAGTTACTGCATTTGCTGTGGGAATTCGGGAGAAAACCGCTACCCACTAAACGTCACATAAATACAAAACCATAGATGTGAATGGGTTAGCAGCCCTCAGGGAGAACTCAGTTCGGTCAAACTCGCATCCAAATGTTAATGGTTCGGAGTTTTTGAATGTAAAGCAAATTCATGGCGCACCCGAAAAAGCATTGAACTGCTGTTGAGCATTCAGCTATTCACTTTTTTTCTGTGAGATCCAGGGGAAATCGGTTCAAATTTCGAGTAGTTTTATCGGAATAAAAACCTAGACATCAGTTTGCATAGACTTCAGGCCCATTCAATTGCCTCTAAAATTCCGTAGAAATGCCATCGGCATGGAGTACTAAAACCTCAATTACTGAACTTATCTCAAACGATTCATTTATGGTAGGCCAACTTGACATTCATGCCAAAGAAATCTGTGCATGTTTTTGTGACATGTTTGAATGAAAGAGAATGATTGCTTGTGAGCTTGTGAATATGACGGGGAAATAAGCGACAACGGTAAACAAAAACTCTTAGATATAAACAAAAGCCTGTAGTAGTGGTGAAATGAGTTTGTCTGGAAGTATGTGACCAAGATTTTGGCTACGGAATGTTTCGCAAAACCACAGACACCTCGAAAGTCTGAATCTTTCAGCGGGGTCAGTTTGATCAGTAAGTTTGAACTGGTAGACCGCGAAGATTAATTTGTACGATCCCCTCGGAACAGACCCAAAAGCCAAAAGAGCAAATGAACCCAATTTCTATGCTATCGTTCTAATCAACTCATCACCGACCAGAATCTCAGATGGGCGAAGCGATTGCTGGGTTTGCCTAATCACTTCCGTAATGTTCCAGCCGTTCAGTTCTCATTATAAAACGCGAAGGCATTCAAATGCATATTGCTGCTAAGCATTGGCTACGGAAAACTCGCTATTTCCGCTCTTTCTGAGTGACAAAAATGGTTGAAATGGGAGCTGGAAAGTGAAAAAAAATAGGTATAAATGGATTCTACACTGACGCGTTTATCAGTTCAATGTAGGTGAAGGTATATTTCCTTCAAAGTTGCTGGCCGATCACTCACTGACTCTGCCAGTATTTTATCATCCTAAGGTCTTCGGTGAGAACTATTCAATCTTAGAGGGGATTAAGGCGTGGCTCTTCAGGATGAGTTACAGTCAGGGACTCAATTAGAGGGCTATGCTTGGGGTGGGTGCATGGCTGCTTGGCACTGCCCCATACCAGCTCACGCCTCTGACTGAGAGCTTATAGCTTATTTGCTATCTTGTACTGAAGAAAATACACAAATCTGTCGGATCAAGCCGGCAGTTTTACGTAAACGAATAAATGCATGCTAGGGGTAAATGGGGTTCGAATCCCGGATCGATTTCCGCCTAAGCCAACCATACCTTCCATCCCTCTTGGATCGGCTAATTGGTACCAGACTCGTCTGGGAGGATAAAGGTCTGACTTGTACATCGGCTGGCCACCGCAAGTCATTGTATAGGCCCTATACGTACTCACTACGCCACTACGATTGACTGGAAGTCGAGTGCGGGGCGCATGCCTCAGACGGGATTGAATAACGTTGAAAGACTTTCATTCTTTATCCTTTATTTCCATACCAATTGATTCTTTCAGTGTTCTACTATGAGCGCTCTCAGTAAAATAGAAACGAAACTTTTCCGCAACCTTTCCAAGAACTGGTGCTACGCAGGACAGCTTTGCATTCAGATTCGTACAGCACCCAACGCTCTATTTACGTGATATAAATAACATTTTCAAAAAAAATCGGGAATTTTTTGCTAGAACTGTTCAGTTTTTTGAGAAGCGGCTTTCGGACGGATTGAATTAATCTCTGATATCGGAAGAGGACAGAAGAAAGGATAAAATGAAAACAACCACATCATCGAGGGCGGTGGTGCGGCCCTTCTCAAATTGAACGGATTGGAAAAAGAATTGCTTTTTTCGAATTAGAGAAATTTGTAATAAACAAGAGCAGCCACAGCAAAAACTTATCAGAATTTTCTATCTCTATGTATGGATACTTTGCAGAGAAGGTTTATTTGTGAAGCATTATCACACACGCATGGTCAGAAGTTCGAATCCCTAATGGAGACTGGCTTAGCCACCGAGTTTTCCAACGCCCCGGGGTCGATTACTTAGTATCAGACACGTTTGGAAGGGCAAAATCAGTGACTTGTATATCAGTTGGCCACACCAAATCATTGTATAGACCATGTACTCATTCAAAACGCCACCAAGATTCTGAATGGAAGTCGAGTACGAGGCGCATCCAAATACGGTATTGATAAGCCACGAAAAATTTATCTCTTTATTCTTTTCTCATCTATGAGAACCATAAAAGTTTTTCACGACATTTTTTTCCTCGATGATATTTGTAATTCCCCCAGTTTGACGGCATTTTTATGTACTGACGTCTGAGATGAACTTTAAGTAATAAGGACTAGATACAGGTAGAAAAAAATGATAAAAAATGCAAAAGTTAGGAATAGGAAAAGGGGAAAGATGGGATAGACAAAAAATAAAAAAGTAAGAGAGGGAAGCATGTATCCATCGCAGCTCGGCCCTTACATGTATTCAATTCCTAATTAAATTTTCATAGGAACAGAGGAGTGCAACGCATAAACTTTGCTCAAACAGCCCCATTTATCTCATTGAAATTCTGGAGGAATGTATGGCTCTCATCAGCAATGGCAATGTTCTTTGGACGTGTTCCTCATCACAAAGCACCAGATCAAAAATTCAGAGGCATTCTATTTTAGTAAGAAAATTGAGGGTATAAATTGAAAAATTGGGCTCAGAATTGCACAGGAAAAAGCTAATGAATTGAAGAAAAATCACTGAAAGGTTGGGTCCCATGTACGTTCTTCATGGAAGCAGCTTCTTTCGGAAAGGGCAGTGCTCATCAGAGAAAGAAAAAGGTCTCCTGCCAGTATGACGATACACTAGCATAGCACTAAAATGATATAATTGAGTAATCTGTCTGCGTAAGCAAAAAAATGCCGACTAGTCGACTACACATCTGCTTTGAAAGCTTCTTGGAATCTTTACGACATTTGCGAGATTCCATTGAGATTCGCTAACATTCACACTCATACTTGAGAATTCTTTCATATTTTGAATGAGTCCTTTCCAATAAAATGCAAGTATCTATGGTGCTAGTAAACTCATGTAAATGTAACTTAATTAAGGCTTTCGGAATGCATTTCTTAAGCATCATTCGCCTTCAATTTTCACTTTTTGCACCGACGAGTGGGACAGCTTCTCCTTAAAAAACATCTTTCACCGTATCACCGTAGAGATGGGATTTTGTCAAAATTCTGATGTTAATTTTAAGAGAAGCCCATCATGACAGTTTTGCAAAACGTTACGCCATCTATCCAACTCGCGCTTAAAATCGCACTGGCATTGGAATGTGTAATCGGTCTGCAGAATAGCTTGAACTGATATTCAACCTTAGGACTTCTGACCCTTACAGACCATCCCTGCGAAGAATCCACAAAGCAATGCTACAGTAAGGAAAAAAACGAAATTTCAAGCTGACGTGGTCCCGAAAAGAGATCCTACTCTGGATAACCCCCGTGGCCCGGAATTGAAGCCGGCCTTGACGCCTGTTGGCACAACTTCAAACCATTTTTTTACAACTTCAAACCATTTTTTAGAAAAAGACTGCTCATTCGACCTCATTAGTATTTTCTAAGATATCAGAACACTGGTCTGTTAGTGTGGGGGTTAATCGTGTTTTGGTAAGCCCTGTGTGAACGTCATATTCGGTACCGTCGAGGTGACTCGGCGTTAAGAAGTGTGTGGGCACGGTTTACCACTCAGCCAAGCCATCCAGGGAGACAGAATGATAAGGTGAATCAATACTGTGAAAGAAATATGCATAAATAACCTACATGGAACATTTAAAATGTTATTAAAGTTTAATTTAGCGGAAAAACCTGTAGGTATCCTTTCCCAGAAAGAAATGTTCATTCTTTGAACGCCGCTAGCTGGCCTCCTTCAATCTTGGGCACGATTAAAGGTGCAATCCTGTTTGTGAAGACCCTGGGGAGACCCTTTCCAGGGACATGGTCCAAACAAAGCTAAACTCTCACATGTATAGTTTACCCTGCCTATGTGGCCGAAATAGGCCCGAAACCGAAAAGAATCTCGCAGTGAAGTGACAACAGCAAGTCAGAGACACGGGCTGTATCCGACCGATTGTAAGAACTTGGACGAGTTATCCTTTGATGATGCATGTAACAACAAACAAGCCGGCATGTAGCAGAACCTGTCAACGGAATAAACCTAGTAGGCGGAGTCAGGGATAACTCGAACACGTAACCTCACTTCATTGATTGACTCCATTAATTCGTTCTCAGGTCCGCCCCTCTTTATAGAGCCCGTTCTGAAGAATGAGTCCTTTACGCGATGGGATACAAGCGAGACCATGCGTCCTAGTAAATTCATTTGATGTCGTACTTTATGATTTCCTGAATGACTCAAACTCTCAGGTAGTGGGAGTGGGAAAGGGTAAATGAAAGGTCAACTAGCAAATAATAGCCTTCAAAACCAATAAAAGAAATGTCGTTATACCCATGATTGATGGGGTTGAGGTTTGATTAGGGCAATTTCTCATTAGCTGATGACCTAAGCTTATGATCCATCTTGACAGTAATGACGTAAATGAAGTCAAGTGACGGTCAAGATGACATATTCCAGAAAAAAGAATAAAATTTTTGGTAGTGATGAGCCATTTCCTCGGTCTTCATAAAGAGTTTCAGTGGTATTTGAAGCCGCAGCAATCCTCGACAGCACCCAAATGAAGGAATTCTGGAAAATAAGCCGTATACCACTCCTTCCCAAGAAGTTTTTGGGCAGTTAGACCATCGCACATTGAGCAGTTCAGTGGGATTTGATTATCAGTACCGATGGCACTCGACCCCAGGAATCCACTGATGAGAAACTGTAGCCTCGGTGCTATAACCGCTTCAGAAAGTCACCTCAGAATGGTTAGGGAAGTTCTTACTCGAAACATGAGGTTGAGAGAAGAAGAAAAAGGCGATTATCTTTCTTAGGCATATGCCAAACATACAATACTCAACAAAGGGTGAGCTATTTGTAAAAGTACACGACCTTTGTAACAAGTGTAATCCCTGGAATCGTACAGTTTTGAAGTTCAACATTTCTATACAATACTCACAACCACCCTACCCGATTAGAGGGAACTGTTAGCTCAAACATCCTGAGAGGAATCCGATGTTGAGGTAGAACCAGGGATATCCGCGCCTCCTGCCAGTAGTACACCTTCACTCAAGTATTTGGCACTCTAGGGAGAGGCAGACCATTAGATCACTCTAAGCAACGTGGCACTAGGCTACGATCTTTGCATTACCACCTGAATTCCATTTGAAAAACACATGTCGTTCGGCAGGTGCAAATCCCCTCGTCCGCACAGAAACGTCCAAAAGTCAAAGAGAACTAATCAAAAATCAAACAACCTTTCTACAGATCTGGATAAAAATATTTGCAAGCATACACGACAGGTTTAGGAGGCAAAGGTACCCCCGAAAGACGTTGGTGACCTAGACAGCTCTAAGAATAGGATGCTACTAGGGGTTGAAAACATGAAAACCAAGGACAGTCATTCAGCATTGGCATTTGTAATGCAAAGAATAGCGCTGTACGAACGTCTTACCATCAACAAATATGTATTTATGTGGGACTATAAATATCTTATGCTTCTTCTTCCTCAATCCAAAGTAAACAGGATGATCGAGATGGAGGTGGTCAGAAATCGGAAGATTCTTGAAACAAAGGCGCAGTAGTGCTGACTGAATTTCACCCAGAGAGAATCTATGAACCCTTCCTTCAGTATCCATCAAAACTGACATAATCACAGTAATCAACTTCATACGCCTGATAATACTTTACTTATACCGAAATTCCCTTACCCATCTTCCCATCGTCCCCTCTTCCCCCGCTCCCTCCTATATCCTCCATCTGTCTTTCCTACCCTGTATACTGCATTTGTACTTAGGCAAAGGATTCCAAATAGCTGTAAAGTGCATGGCGTAATTCAGGAGGCTACGTATCGACCACCTTTCCCAGAGTATTGTCCATTTATAATAACTTTCAGCATTATAAAAACAAAAGGGTACTCTGGCCACAAGCATTGACTTTTNTATGAGAAAAGACAATTCACATCCATAGGCCCCGATCCATCAGCAGGCCCCCAAATGTTCCCTATATGGTCATTACGATACCTTAAGCGATTACACATCGACTTGATTAAATAACAAATAGCTCATATTATAAAGTAAGAGGATTTTCAAGGATAACATCATTTTTATTTCTAATAATATCATCAAATTCCCAAATAAAATAAGACAAAAATCCATGACGCAATTATTTATTGAAGTGAAATGTTAGCTAGGGATCGAGGGATGAGCTGCCAGACGTCAAAATGCTAAACGCCATAGTTCACGAAAATCCCTCCGTGTAATCGCTTCATAGACAGTAAATAGGAAAGCTAAATCGTGCAAGCAAAATGAACGTGGCTTAATCTCGTTCGATTTGGGGATTGCCGAAGTTTCGACAGCCGACGGAGTCTACTAGGTAGCCAAGAAATCGTACAAACTGAACAAGCCCTTCTAGAAAAAATCAATTCTGTCCGATAAAAGTAAAGCGACTTTGTAGAATCGCTGGAAAAACAATGGAGACTCTGAAACCCCAATCATTCAGAAGAAAATTCAAAAAAGGAAAAATTGTGAGACAAGAAATGAAAGGAATTATTAGGAAATGATGAGAGCTCGTTTACTTCCTGTGATTTCAATAGTAAGTTTTTTTTTCAGCCTCTTTTTCAGCACGAATGGCATGCACCTTCTACTTTTCAGCTTCAACGTACGTATACCCATTCAGGAGTTATTTACTATGTAGAGAATTTTGTGAAGAGCTTTTGTTTGTATTGGAACCCATCCCCTGAACCGAAAAGTACATCCTGTACGGGATTCCTACATACTTAACTACCTTTTCATCCTTTGTGTTCCTTTAATATAATTCTTGACTGAGGGTACCTAAACGTCTGTCTAGTGCTTGGTTTCCTCACACTGACTTACAGGACTTGCTTCGATGACATCACAATTCTGTTTTGTGTTGTATGTATGGCGTAGCCCATGCACGAGTGTGTCGTCTGGAGTGTGTCGAAAACAATCGTTAAAGAAAATAGGATGCCAAGATAGGGTTCTACGATACTTATTATTAAAAAACGGCCCCGAAAATAGATCGTGAATGCTTCCCAGACGATGCATTCATTACTCTCTGAGGATCTCATCTTTGTCTTGTTGTACCCACTAATCAACCTCGAAGACATGAAAGGCATGTATGGCTGGGCATATAGCAAAAAGGGATTTAATCCCGGACCATAGTTGTGCTATAAAGCTTCACTTGCCACTACACCACCTCGTCGTAGCGTATAAGGTTAAAAGGATACAGGGAAGACGGGCGTCAGGAACGATTCTGGGTAATCGATTCGCCGCACGCGGCTGTCGCGGACCACTCATTCGCCGTTATTACGGCTCTAACGTTTCTTCATACAGCTCAATCGATATGCGGTCATTATTTTATGCATAATTCTACTATTAGTATTTTTGTTCTTGTATTTCTTACCTACTGCTGCATCCTCCTACATTCCATCGCGCGCGACGCTCCTCTCACAGCGACGCGACCATTTCCTTCCTAACGCACCACACCCAGGATACAGTCTTGGGGCTTTAATCAATCCCGTCAGAGGGATGCGCCTCCGCAATCAACTTCCATTCAGAATAGTAATGGCGTATGAATACGTATACTGCCTATAAAATATTTGCGGTGGCCAGCAGATGTACAAGTCAGTGCTTTTTTCCTCCCACACGAGTCTGGTATCGAGTAACCGGTCCCGGAGGGATGAAACGCTTGATTGGCCTGGGCGCATATCGATCCGTGATTCGAACCCGTGACTATGCGTGTGTGAAGTGCGCCACTTGCCACTACACCACCTCCGCCGTTCGTTTATTTTTCCTATACTACATCGTAAAGTATGTAATATAATGGAGAAATAAATAGTCTGATCGAGGCATCATTCAGACTCACAGGCTACCAAAATGGCCTAAAAGGTCAGTCTGAGAACGCCCGGTGGATCCTCTATGATCATTACCAAAAGCCGTGGGCGTGACGAATTCCATACTACATGATGTCATAAAGCGATCCACGAGAACAACGCCATCATGACCACCTATTAGCCCCATCCAATTCAAAGCCTCTATGAATGTATTATGAGTTTGAAGAGGCTTGAATGAGATGAGCTGCTTCTTGTATCCATAAATGCGCAACTTCTAAACGGCTCAGATGAGAAAGGCGCCACCGTCACTCTAGTGAACCTTGGAAAGGATTTTGGACCAAGATTTTACCTGCTCAAAGGCTCTGAACCGGCCCCACGCCTGTTCGATGTACCGAAACATATAGGAACCCTGGTAGGTCCCTGTAGAAACTAGAAAAGGGTTGCATTCATGGTCCTTAATTCGATGACAAGCTCACTCCACTCTTCCCGCTCATTTCAGTTGGGCTCGCTTAAGCTCAATATACATTTTCTATTATTGTTGTATCGTTTTTGTACACCTGGTATTTGATAAAAGGTATTCCAGCATAAAAAACTCAGAAGCGAGTCAATTCAAGGCAATCTAAATGATTAATAAATGTTTTCACTGTCCATGATATTTGTCAAGATAATGAAAGTGATTATGGGTATCCCTGAATGTCAGTCATGCTGCAGTCACGAGTAATCCAGATTAGCCGCCATTACTGCATGGCAAGAATCAATCCAGGGGAGTCTTGCATCCTTTTTTAATAAAGACACTGATTACAGTTTTCCCTGAATGTCAGAGTCTGGGTCTGACCATGGTGCTGGCGGCTGTCTGTTGGCATCTGAATCACACTATCGCCGAGCTAGCTACGTCTTTAAGAAGGCAGTGTAGTTCAGAGGCCGGCTCAAGGAACTCTAGAAAAAGCATTCCTCCCGTCCAGAGCTCTCGATAACAAGTCTGACCATCGCGCTGGCATCCGTTTTGGTTTTCAATGGTCGTGGCACGGTGCTTTCAAAGCCCCAACGAATCCTTTCAGGGACCACTCTGATCCAACGGTTATCATGGTATCGTATGCCGACCTGACCTTCGATTCCAAGGCGTGAGCAACGACACCCCTGATCGTTGTCCGATCCGATGACGAAACTCGTAATTCCGGAATTCTTTCTGCTCGTGCATGTATAGGGGAATCCCGAACAACGTCATTCCCACAGCGCGTCAAATGGCGCTGACTGCATGGTCATCCTACTTTCGTAAAGTCCAGGACTTTAAGACTCGGAGGGTAATTTAAGACAGGAAACACTGCAGTATTTCGAAAATGGGCTCGAAATCGAAAGTTCTCAGTCTGCCCCACTAATTCCTCGATATTCTTGAATTTTCTTCACGCCTACTCGGCCCCGGAGCTAGGTCGTCCACCATGTTGACTTCTCGGTACACCTGAATTGAGCACCCACAAATATTCCTGCCGCTGGTGGAAGTGGAATATCGAAAGCCGTGCTCAGTCCGTGAACATCTCTAGGTTCACCTATCAACCAAACTTTTAACATTTTTTTTTAAACAGAGCGTATTCGCTGGCATGAATCAGCAGTCCCTTTATGGATCCTTTCTTTTATCATTTTATTTTCCACTGAATTTTCCACTGAATGGGTACAATATGCTCTTTCATACGTCAGCCACTCGATACCTCAGAAACAAAGGGAATTTGTCATTGCAATCTCCCAAGCATTCAAGGCATTCACAGGCAAATGCCATTTTTCTCCGAATTCTGCAAGGATTAGTATAATCGGCTTTCGTGAAAAATAGATCGAGATCACATTTATGGCCAGCCTCCCATGGTCTCTCGACCGTCTACAGGATGAAAATAAACGCTATGGTTAGGGGTTTTGGAAATCAATTAATAGCCAGTAACCTCTTTATTATAAACGAAAACAAAACGGAATGTGGGCTAATTTCTGAATGGCATAATAGTTGTGGAAGCTTCTATTCTGTTCTGGGCTGAGGGATAAAGTCTGAACCCTCGAGACTTCTGGTTACCAGAATTTGCCCGAAATAACAATTTTCTGGCAGTTCAAAAAGTATCTCAGCTTTTTGAGAGACGTTCTGCG
>UZAF01016864.1:29315-62079 GCA_900617895.1 Haemonchus placei
AATAAAGAAGCTTTGGTCAGTGACTCGGCTTAAGGAGATCGTTTGGCGAAGGCCAATTTCGAGAGGACTGGTTTAATCCATATAATTGTAAATTGAGATCTGCCATTGATTCTCCTGAGGCTTCTCCATTTGACGGCTTGACTGCACCTCACTTCCATTTATTCTTAAATTTACTTTTTATCGTATTTTTGTGCTTTGGGTAAGCACTTCCCGCTTGAGTAGAAGACACAGCTCGCTAGAAGCCCGTAGTTAACAGACGCTTGTGAGGGTGTAGAACAAACTTTTACTTCCTTAAATTTCCACCAATAATTATATTACTACTATATTACTACTCGCCTATGTAATCCAAGTTGCAAGTAATCCAAATTAGGGGGAGGCGGGCGTTAGGAACGATTTTGGGTAATCGATTTGCCGCACGCGGCTGTCGCGAACCACTCATTCGCCGTTATTACAGCTCTAGCGTTCTTCATACAGCTCAATCGATATGCGATCATTATTTTATGCATAATTCTACTATTAGTACTTTTGTTCTTGTATTTCTTACCTACTGCTGCACCCTGCTACATTCTTTCGTGCGCGACGCCCCTCTCACCGCGACGCGACCATTTCGTTCCTAACGCACCACACCCCAACTTAGGTGTAAGTGGATCTGAGCCATTAGAGCTACAAAAGGGGCCGGGATACATTTAAAAGTAATGACCAATGTGGTAGATCGTCGAAGGGTGCAGCTACGTTCACACTGTTCCACGAACAAATCTCGGCTCGGCACTAACCAAGGCAACTAGATCGGCTATTCGGATAGATGAGGTATTTGGAAGGGTACGGCCAACAACTACTCCATTGGCCCTGCTCTAAATTTCAAATATCACAAGCACCTCATCAAGCTATGTGTGATTCAAATGCTCGCACAATTCGGAGCCTGGGCCGGACGCATGGCTTGAACCAATAGAATGTTAGGAATGCTTTTAAGTCATTTTTAGTAACCAAGAACAGTCAAGGCGTTTGATCAACATGTTTATCATGCATATTAATCTGAGACATTTTGCAAAGTTCTTTTTTGGACTCAATTACAGTCTCCTACGAACATCCAGGAAAAATTTCCTGGAACATCATGAATCTGTTTTGAATGCTTTATGAAACAATAGGCCACTGAAAAACACTGATTTTATCTCCTTTCCAACTGGTACTCAAAGGACGTTACTTCTCCATTGTATTGTATGATATTTTCTAACACTGATGAGATATCGTTCTGAAAGGACGTCATAGACAAGTTTCAAAGGAACTCGTTCCTGACTGACCTTCATACTTTGATGGAATTTCCCACACACACAAGACGGGTTGACCTTTAGTTTTTTCATAGCTAAAAGTACTCTTCACTATAAAAACCATGTTTCTCTCATCAGTATGAAATTGATGCCTGCTGCGAGATGTGGGGACGAAGGTGTGACAGCAATAAACGGGGCCATCAACTTACAAGTTCCATGGGTGAATTTTATGGTTATTCTTCACCTAAGCGTGGGGTAAAAGAAGAAAGGCTCATCTGAAAGGACTAGAGCCTTGATTAGTCTAAAAATCTCTTTGGATCTTTTCTTTAAAGGCAAGTTCATAGAGACATGAATATCTATCAAAAGTTTTAAGTCTTTCGACGTAGGTCGTTTTGGGATGCGCCACCGATTCGACTTAATTCAGAATCGTAGCAGAACCGTAAATGAATGCGTATATGGCCTAAGCAATGACTTGGGTGGCCAGCTGATGTACATGTCGGTGCTTTTATCCTCTCAGACGAGCCTGTTACCAATTAACACACTCCGGTGGTTTGGTTAGCCTAGGAAAGAATCGGTCCAGGATTCGATCCACGGACATGTGCAAGTGACAGTGCGCCATTTGCCACTAGGCTACCACGTTACTCTAACTAATAAAAGAAGCACACTTACAGTATAATACAATAATATAATACATAAATAAACTGGTAGCATAAAATGTTATAGGTACGTAGTATAACGATATATTTGTGATTGTATATAAAAAACGCACTGGGTCGTCTGTGGCGGTTCTTAATAGAGGTTGCAGGCACGGCGCAAATTCGGAGGAGCCAAATGATTCTTCCTCCACTGTTTCAAGAAAACTAGTACTAGTAAGCAGAATCGTACCGAGCGTCAAATGACTGAATGGGCTGGAATAGTGAAATGGAAGGGGGGGGGGGGGGGGGGCNGGGGGGGGGGGGGGGGGGGGGTGCCACTCACTGTCATCTTCATCTTAGAGGAGAATTCATTTGAGATTCGAGAAACATGGTTGCATACTGACTTCTAGATGCTTACCGATTTGTCCAGCTTCTACTAGGATTTTCTCAACGAAGATCTGTTGAATTAAACTGAATCTGTTCAGATAAATGTTTTATGAATCTCATTGGACACAGGATACAAAGTGCAGTCAGGTGTAACGGATCCATGCCAAACACATCAATTTCAGGACTTTTTGTAATTGATCACCGTGTTCGTATAAAGGCGATTACACAAAACATCGCATTGTGGACGAGTTTTCATAGAAATTCTCCGCTTGACCGACGTGAAATGGCGATTCCGTCCACTCATTCGGAATGTATTCGATTACAGTTCTGGGTTGGGCTCCTTCCAGAATCTCACTGAGGAGCGTTTTCCTGACAACTGTCACTCTTTACCTTCTTTCTCATCTATGATTCTTCTCTATCTTGCCCATCTCTTGGGAGCTGCTGACAGGAGTCGATTCAATCGAAAACGTAGGAATGAAGAACACAACTCGCCAAGGCTTTTTGTGGGTAGAATTGACAGTCAAGTCTCTTTAATTCTGGAACGAATTCGAGTGAACGGCTCAATCCCAAATTGAGCTCGACTATAGTATCACGATGGTAGATGCTTCTGGCTCCACTTGACCCCCGAGTAGTTTTTTCTTTAGGAAGTTTCCAAGCTTTTTTTCTTTATAGGAAATCTGATTAGAGAAGTTCGAACTCACAACAAGCCTGCCTCATGACAGCCTGCTCATGATTGCGATCTATCCACTGCATCGCACCCGGAAGACGAGTTCCTAGGGCGGTGTGGTCGTTCTTGCTGGGAGATGTAGGGGTATGATTTCAGTTAATTTGGCGATTATTTTTCCGTCGTTGAGCTGTGGCAATTTGGATGTGATGATAGGGATTCGTTCCGTTCTCACAGCCTCTGACGCTCACTGACTCATTTCGTCCCACTCTACGCGCTGACCTCGTCCTTCTCTTCTTCCTCATCGACCATGCCGACGACAACGACGACGATGTCGAATCTCTCTTTCCCGTTCACTCTAATTCACTCTTGGTGCAGGCGTTTTCCATAAAGGAAGCCATTGAACCAAGGGATTCGCCCCTTCAATCTCATTCAATCTCTCAGTGCTGTTTTCTATCTCATTTGTAGTTTTTCAGAACTAAAATAGAACATCCACAGAGCAGTTTAGGGTTCCCTAATGGATCGCCGAGGGCCTTTTACGTTCTATGGCGAGTATAGACATTCTTTGTGGGAAGCCATAAACTATAGCATTAGTCTATATGGGTAATGGTCATTTCAAGGAGGTTCAATGGGACAATACAAATGGAAATTTCCCGATTCGACGGATTCTAGCTTTTTCTGTTCGATTTTCTCGATATAGGCATTACATCTAGCACGCCTTTCTAGCATTCCATCTAAATCGAGATAAATCTGGATAAAAAATTGCCGATTACCTCATAGCCGTTCGATAGACCCCCAACGAGAATTCCACGGATTTCAATTCTTTTCGACTTCATTTTCTATTTATCCAGTACATTTACTAGACCTGTTCCAACCTCCCTTGTGGAAGAAGATGTTTGAAACTGCTTTTGAATCATCTGCTTTTCATTTTCGTGTCTAAAATACCTTTCGACTGAATTTCTAGATTCCAACCGCTAATTTCGCAATAATTACTTACGTGCTTCAATTGAGAAATATCTGGCAATCTCCGCTTCACAGGCTAGATGAGGTTGCTTCCATTTAAAAAAGGCAAAAGTGAAAGAGATGGTTTTCGATGATTATTGGCAATTTCCCAAAGTCGGTCCTCTGAACTGAATGGGAATGGCACAGCGGCAAGAGGCGTCTCACTTTGCCTATGCAGGCTGTCCTTTAAGATCGTTCCTTTCTCAACATTTCTCGTCCCAGTGGTCACAGACTTTCGCTCCAAACTACCAAAACGACTTTGTCTCGACCGGGAGACAGTCCCGCCCATAGACATCTCCGCCCGCATGGATGCCGGTGATGCACGATTGCAGATAACTGCCGTTTAGTTTTTAGTGTAGTGTAACTTGCTTGATTTTTCCTGAAATTGGTTGAAAGCCCTTCCATTGAGCTGTTGTTCCGATAGGACTGGCTTTTTGGAGCCTAGAGGGTTCAAAATTTCCCGGGGCCTATGCATGACGTATCGGCAAGGATCACTTCGGTTCTACCCTATTTTCCAGGATCTCTCTGTAATTTGCTTTGGTTGAAGGGGGGGGGGGGGGGGGGGGNACGCTCTCCAACTAATCGTCAGGAGAGAACAGGAGAGAAAAAAACAGATAGCTCTCACGAGGAGCTAATCTCCCGCTGTAGGGGCCCTTTTCAGGTGATTGCTGCGGATTGCCGTGTGTGGCCGACTAATCCCACCGGCTCTTAACGTTCGGCTTCCGCCTAGTCACCATATTGATAAACACCTTCAGCTTTGGCTCTTTACAAGACCCAAATCGGAGTCGTTCTGTGCCCGTTCGAGATCCTGCCATCAACTTCGCCTATCCTACTAAAATTCAATTTTGATTTAAATTATGCCGTGATTACGTCGAAATAGGTCTCCAAAAATTATTTTTTCCACCGATTCCACATTGAACGTCTCCTTCTGAAGCTTATTGTCATCTGCAAAGAGAAATATTTGAATGTGACGACATTCTTGCAAGGATCGCTTGCGTGTTTGGTGGCCGTCCATAATGGCCATTGATGGCATCGGCAGACGTCAGTGCAGGATTGCTCAGAAAGAAACCCTAAGGACCTGCCGACTTCGTCAGACTTTATTGCATCCGAGAGTATTTCGACGGAGTGCACTTTGGAGTTTTTTCTTTTAGGCTATCGTCCTCATTCAGGAAAAAAACGCTCACATAGTCACGAAAAGCTTCCAGGTTGCAAACCGATGCTACCCGGCAGCCTGCTTGGGAAAAGAGGTGCCATCGATAAGTCGATGAAGCCTTTTCACCAGCCTATCCACGGTCTATCTCTAATTCAGAAAAATCCGCAGTGACCTTTGAATGAGATCCTGGAACCTTCCATGGAGGTACTTTTTTGGCATCATACCCTCTCTTGGGATTCGCCCCTACTGCATAAATTAGCTCTTGGTGAATATCCCATGAATCAAAGCAGGAATGCTAGAGTGGGACCTACCACCATCACTCCTTTTTTTGCTTTCAATCTTCGATCATTTCCCATGTGACGGTTCACCGAGCAGTAATTTTTCTTGAATTGCCGTTCTTCCATCATGGTGCCTCCTCGGGGCCATCACACCCACATCCAAGCGGCCCCCATGTTTGCTGAAGCTGCCTTTCCAGGACCGTATGACCAGATCGTCGTTCATATTTCTCTCAATAATCTCCTTAATGTTTTCCTTTGAAAACCCAGGCTTCCTTCATATGAACGTCATTTTACATATTTAATATGTGAGTCACTCGGCTTCTGAGCAACCCTTCTGCAACCTGTTCTACCAAACTATCTCTATCTGGTCTCGAAAGCACGGTAAGCGATAGCTCATGTACTTCCACTGGATCACCGAGCGAAAGGATCCTCACAGGATAGTTAATTGCTGACGAAGAAAGCGAGAAAAGCTGCAGGAATTCCGAAACATAAAACCTTTTCTGACTAATTCCTTCTGAGAATGGACGTAGTTACGACGAAGAAGAGCGTGTTCGGAAGGAATTATAGTCATGGCAGAGCAAAGTTTGTTAGCTCTTGGGCTGTATCATCTGACAGCATTCATACTAAACGTGCTCCATTCTTAATGACATCATCCACTTCGATGCCGCCAAACTCGTCTTTTTGAAAAAAATGAGTTCAGTGAGCGTCGGAAATGTCGTTCGAGCCCTTATTACGCCCTACTCCCGAAAGCCGCTTTTTGACCAGACAATTCCTCAAGTGACCCTCGGAAGGCAAAAATTTTGGCGACTAAGAAATATTTGAAATCATTTTTGTGACGACAACCCCTCACTCACCCACCTCTTCGACGACTTCTATGATTCTCAATGATTATAGAGTGCTTGGCGTATTCCGGTAGGGTTACCTACGGCTGTGAGTATTCTTCAAAAACTCAGTAATAATGCTTATGGAGCAAATGAGTTTAAAATATAATACTATCAACTGAGCTGAGAAGCCACTCAATGGCCCCAACAATTTTTTTATGAACAGTGGCGCATGGCGCATTCTAGAATGAAGTACCTGACCTATTTTTTGAAGTAGCCTAGTAAAAAAACCTTTGCACTGTGCAAACTTAGAAATCAAAAACTTCTATTCCCATTGCAGCTGACTGCCGATTTCTGCTGAATATTGTCTACTAATAGTGTTCTACTAAATCCGACTATTGACAGCATCCATAAGGTGACGAATGGAATGTTGGGAATTATGGAGAATCTTCGGTCACTAATCGCTCTTAAGCAGCTCAGTTGCAGAATTTTAGAAAAATAGGGTTGTCGTCATAAGGCGGATATTTCTTCCTACGCTGCAAAGAAAATCCTCCCTGATAAATCCCTGCTAAATGTGAATCCTCACAGTCATTTCTTTTGATGGCTTCTCACATCGGAAGATATCATAATGATCAATCAGTCATTCTGGGACACGCCAAGTATTCGCTTTCGGCTTTGCAATTGCGGAAATCTTTTGTTTCTGATTCGGGGTATACCCTTGCCGGGGGTGGTAAGGTTGAAAGGATCGTGACATAATCTTGGGTTGTCCATTTCGGGAACCGTCCACCTAATTGACCACCTCCACGATTCTGAACTGAAATCTAAGGTTGTGGCCTGTTTCTGCGACAGAAATTACTCTGGTAGCTCTGTCCTTTGAACTCTGTCCTAACCGTTGACGGCGTTGATGGATTGATTTACTGCCATTTTATCGTTAGTTGCCTTCAAATGTGTAAGTAAGTGATGAGCTTTTATTTAGGCGCGGACGGCTCCTTTTTTCACGGATGCTCGTTATCGAGGCATTTCTAGGACGAAATCGAATCGTTTTGCAGCTGCTTGGCTAATTTTCCTTTTCCTCGTTCAGCAAGTCGTTTTGCATACTTCAACGAATTCCGTGTTGTTCACGAATTAGGAGGGGTTAAGGCGAAAGAAAAGTTCCAGTTCAAAGATGACGCCCCCCAAGGGCCCTATAACAGTCTCGGATTCAAAGTTCAATTCTGCTTTCGTTTGTAACTCTGCTTTTATAATCAGCAACATCTTGCCACAAGTGTATGTACGTTAAGATGACTATTGATTTTACGCGCGCTCAATCGATACTCGATCCCTCTATTTTGACACCAATTCGAGCTCTAGAATATGAAGTGAGCTTAATGCTATTACGCTCTTCAATTCTAATGTCGATATAAGGGATTTTTCGTTTGCTACCATAGAAATTCCCTGATTTCCGATACAGTTTGTTGAGATTTTGCTGTGTACTATATCTTTACTATTCGCTAGTCCCGCCTAACGCGGAAACTCCGCCCTTTTTCTGGTCATGTGCAGTAACGTGAGCTTATCGAAAGATCTTTTTGTCAGAATCGCTTTTTTGGCGATTTCTGTTTTCAAACAACCATGATGGAATTACCTTTCAAACGAAGTAGTGAAAAATTGAATTTCTCGGCAGCCTCTGGGAAAAAACACCATGAACAGGGGGTGTTCCAGATTGCAGCCTGCTCACAAGGCTACATATAGCATGAGACCTCAGGAATTGCAAAATAATTGTCACTTAGACGGGTTTCGATCAGAATTTATTTGTTTATTGATGAATTTACTTATTTTTCCAATTGATGCACAGGCGCAACTTGAAGTCGGATGGATCCATCGAAAAAATTTCAGATTTATTTCAATTTATTGCTTGACTATATCCTTATATGATGATTCAAACATTTTTGACTACTGCTTTATTTGCTTATTTAATTATTATTGATTGATTCATTTGATTATGTATCAGTATACTGATCTGAGCGCACAGTTGATGTCAAACGAGATTTCGCTCAGTCACCCAGCAAATTTAGGCATTTCTTTGTTCCATTGGTTTTTTCCGAATTTGAGGGTGATAATTTACAGAAATATGGGACCTGGGTGGGCCCCTTAAGCCATCGATTGGGGTCCGAAAGCTCGAAGCTACGTCCCATTTGCGATATGCCGTTCAATTCTGCTCATTCGACGGCTCATTTGCCCTCAGATGATGGGCTTGTGATTATGGGACGATAGTGAGACAACAATGGATATCCGGGTAAGAACGACAACTGTGTTAGCCATTGTCGTTCACTGTTCGCCTTTGAGATGGGGACGGGACGGGGCATATAAAGGGCTCTCCAGTTGGTTATGACGTTTTAAATCCAAATAAAACTCAAGAAAATATTTTGAACTATTGAAAATTGTCTTTATATCCTAACTTTACTACTTTTTATTATTTTTACTTTTTTTTACTATTTTAACAGTGGCTAAGTAAGTAGATGGATCAATAAAATTATCGTGAATCAATCGATCAATCAGTACATCTCGGTACAACCCAAAGGCCGTTCAGTTCCCGAATTCGCCAACCGTACCTGAATCTTATGCGATGATTTGCTGAAGACGTAGGTTTTTCCGACTGAATCAGGGATGGAAAGCGCCGAGTAGTATCGAATGAATCTTCGAGATTGTGCCAGATATCTGACTGCCTCCTGGTATCAAGGAAACGTTGGATGGAGAAACTAGCTCATACAGTTTTACTCCACCAAGTTGAGATTCTAGGATAATACCATCTTTTCGAAGTGATCGATCTCAATTTGCTCCGAAGTATAAGTTCAAGCCGTAGCCCCTCGTTCACAGTGATCACCAAAGTGTTGTAATTTCTTAAACTCATACAAAAACGAATTGCTGATGTTTTTAGTGCAGGCATATCTGGTGCTCTGGAACAGAATAATGCAGGAAACTCATCGAAAAAAAATCGCTCCTAGAACTTTCGCCTACGTAATTTGACTGTCAAATTCAGCCGTTTATACTGGGATTAGCTAGCTATTTTCGGATAGAAAACAGTGACCTTGCAATTGTTTCTGTTTGACACGTCTGGCAAGCTTTTCTGCCAGGCGCTTCCTCTCTGGTTGTATGAGAAATGAGTACCCGTGTAAGGACTTTAACGGGGCGAAAGCGCAGTACTGAGAAGGTAAAGACATTAAGCCTCCCAGGTCTATGCACCCACTATCACATTAACAAGATCTCTACGCTGTCGTTTCCTAAATCTGGAGACTGAACTCTTCGTTTCATCTGCTTGTACTCATTCGAGTATGTTATTTATTCTACTTTTCGAATCCCTCCCTCATCATCATCATTTTTGATAATGACGGTAGAATCAGATACGCTTCAGTATGTCACAGTAGGTAATCCTATCGAAGCAGCAGGGCGACAATTTGTTGCAGTTGTTAGTGTAGAGGTTATCTACCCTTGAGGTAACTTCACAAATGTGGGCTTTAATCTCATTTGGGCTTCAATTTCCCCTTTGTTACTCACAACTTGATGTGCTTGCCAACTGCTAGCTTTGTCATAAGTTCCCCATAGATTAGCTTTCCCATAGATTACCCAGAACTCAACTTTATATTGATTTTTTCTTCACCATAGGTTAGCCTAGGTCACAGGTTGACTCTTTCACCTTTTCTCAGCCTCTTTTTCCGTCGTTTTCCATGAATTGTGCGAAAGTCGTTTTTGTCACAAAATACTCATGGATTTTTTTGGAGTTATACTTTGCAGTAGTGTAGGAGACGTTTGAGAACTGTCAAGAAGTACTTCTCCAAAGTAGGCAACATCCCCAGCCCTGCCGAGCATCGTCTATCTATAACTGGACTGCCATTGAAATCATGGATCTCTGAACTGAAGGAACATCTTGGCGAGGAGACATATCAGGTGAGCTACGAATCCAGGTTAATAAAAACTTATTTTTATTCTTCTTTTGCTTCGAGTCGATAAATTGTAAGCTTACAATTGATCGGGACCTCTCCACGACGGCACTGTCTGCGATAAACATGTTTTCGAATATTGCTTTTGATATGTATCAATCTGTGGCCCCTGACGCGGCCATATGGGGCGTTGTCCGGTCCAAAACGTCCTGGATTTGGTTCGATAAGGGCTCGAAAACCGTCCCGACGCCCACTGCCGCTAAGAACGCTCAAGAAAGTGCGAGTTTAGTAGCCCCATAAGGGCTAATACTGTTCAAAACGATTCCTCTCTGACAACAGGACGTCTTTATCGTAGGCACAGCCGGAGCCTCCCATAAACAGGGCGGAATTGGTTGCGATTATGGGCTTTTTTTGCAGACAGCGATATTTGTAGGATTTTTTCGGAGACAAGGCACAGGGACATTCTATCTACCTATCTACCTATCTACTCTTGCCTCAAAGTTCTATATAAGCCAACAAAATCCTCATTTTCTTGCGTAGTATGCTTACCTGGCTTCTGAAAACTTTACCATAAGCTGAATATCTGCCCATACTTATCGGCCTAGCTACACAAGCGCTTCTGAGCGGAGTCTTTCCCAGGTTGGTCGGGGATATTACCTAAGAGGTTTCATCTCTGACGCTTCAAGGACTTCCCTTTCAAAGCGTTTTTTCAGGATGTGCTGCTTTTGATGTATGGCTTGGAACAGATTTTTTTCCTCTGAGAGGGACCACTGTACCTTTTCATTGAAGATTTTCAGATTCAGATCCAAGGGAAACACTGTAACACGCGTGGGTGGTAACACGCGTGGGTGGTAGCGATGTCGGCCCAGGCCGACCAAGCCTTTCTTCCCCAGGGTTGTCTAATTGGTGCGAAGCACGTTTGAAAGAACTGACCGACTTACTCACTGGCTGCATACCGCGAGTCATTGCACTGGCCAGTCTTGAAAGCCTGTACTCATGTCTGCCTCTGAGCCATCTCCCATATGAACCCCTTTGGGCCTGCAATTGGGAGCTCATCCAAATCATGTCGAAGGGATTTCCTTGCAGGGGTCTGCTAGTTTTTGAGGAGGAAACCCTAGAAAATTGTTGCTAAGTAACAAATGAAAAACAACGATTCTGTTTTCTACAGATCTACAACCGATCTCCGATGCCACCACCCAGTTACTAGGCTTCTGTTTACTTTACAGTAACAGTGCTTATATTCATGCTCACACACCGATTGCTCTTTCGGCTTTTTTTCACCTATCCGTAGGGCTATTGTATAACTCAGAAAATCCTCGAACGGGAAAAACCTTTGGGTAAATACGAAGCTGGTTAGACATAGACGAGCTGATTTATTCTGTGCGTCATAGGTTGTCAATTGTTTGATGGATGCTGCTGTTTTTGCAATGTTTTTCAACCAAATACAGAATATTGGTTCAAATCCTAGGGTGATTGAAGCCCATCTTCATTTATCTTCCCTGCGCTTCCCTATCACCTTCCCCCACCCTACCCCCCACCTCGATGCACTCTCCCCTCCCATACACGCCTCTGCCTGTTGCTAAGTGTTATAAAATTTTATTTTATTTGTGTTTATATAGCTTTAGGTAATTCATTCATGCATTTACATGACCTCGTTATTTACTGCTATGTTTTGTTTGTTTACAAAGTTTTCATGTTTTTATAGTGCATTTTGGTAAAAGTTTCGAGCCCTTCGAAGCCTTCTACCACCCAGCAGATGCCGGAGACTATAGCTATTTTGAAGATTCTAAGATCAGAAAGAAGTAATTTGTAATTCGAAAAGAAGTAATTGGAATAATTTAATTTGAAATAATTATTTTTGGGTTTTCAAATATAATTGAAATATGAATGGATGGTGTGTATAGTGGCAACTATATCTTCGACTATAATACAACTATGGTCCACGTCTCGGATCCTAGCTCGAACTCGCCTAGGCTAATCAAACTCCTATCTCTCCAGTGTCGTTTATTGAGCATCCGACTAACCTAAGACGTAAAATTTCCGCTCCGCTTGTCCGCTTGTACAACGGCTGGCCATACATATTCCATTCGTCACTACGGTTGTGAATGGAAATAAAGTACTGGGGAGCATCCTTCAGACGGGGTTGGTTAAAGGCAAAGTTCGCGATAAAAATGGTTGCTGAGATCACACCACAGGATGAATTTGAGGTCCCCGCGTATACCAGATCTGGCACTGTTAGGTTAGAAGACGGCCTCGTTAGGGAGTTAAAAGGGATGAAAGATTGGCCCGTGTGTATCCTCGGACGAGTTTCACCTGCATTGTAGAGGCTGCACCGATCACAAGGGAACCCATGTAGGAAGTTCAAACAACTTATCATGACCCCTAGCGACGTGAAAGACAGCTCTGTACAGTTCCGGCTTGATGTAGTCAACTCTTTGTGCAATTGCAATAACTGAAATCTCGTCCGAATACTCCCTCCATGTTATCTCCGTCATGACAATCTCGTCCAACCTCTATCTTCCGTACATTTGAGGAGCCACTTTTTTTTAAATCGATAAATTCTCTTGCTTCCTTCATTATCAGTGAACTATTCCCTTTCTATACTTCCACTTTTCGAATAAAAACGGGTACCTCAAAATGTGCCTTTAACGTCAAGAGCTTCATTCTTTATTAATTGTGGGTAGATATCTGAACACTAATTCCGATTGCGAAGCATTTTCAACAAGCAGCCACTTTTTAGAAGGTTCCTCTCGAATCCTTTGAACAGTATTGAACTTTTATATGATGGTAATTAGTGGTATGATTATCCTGCATCTCACTCTAACCGTCTAAATGTAGGTAAGGGTGTGATACAAATTAATGTTCACTGAGCATAAGTCAAAAATCCTGCGTGAAAATTGACGCGTAGCGCATTCCCGAAAATAGAAACCTGAGTAGCTTGGTTCCTTTCTTTTGCAAAACGATCACAGAGGTGTTGAAGCGTCAATCTTTCCAAGACATGATGCCAGTGGAAGCAGTTGATGAGAATCTAATGGAACTTCCGAAGCTGACTGATGGGCACCTCCCATTAGGTTCTATTCAGTTGGTTATTCACTCATTCACATGGATGATGACAAAAAAGGAAAATCTCCATTCCATTTGTTGTGTCTTGAATTATTCATGGAACAGCTGATCGGTAGACATTCTTTCTCAAAGGCTCATTTCCGCATTTTTTTTTTGTTATTTTTGTTAAATCAATGTTTTTTTGCTACGACGACGAGACTTTGATGGATTTTCAAATTTCCTTCAGAGCTAATGCATTGGAATACACTGGCCGTTGCTCTCTACCTGCTCACCGTCCTGACTGGAATATTCGGTAACATCTGGGTGATATGTTCGATTGCAAGAAGTCGAAAACCGAGGTCAGCACATACTGTTTCTTCTACTGCTTCCAAATATAAAACAAATATGCTTGGCATTAGTGGACGTCAACAAAGCCTTTATTTGCCCTCATTCGGATCTGGAAATGTCCCTCCCTATGAGGCTCAACACTCAATAAAATAGGTTTAGGTGGTCCATTCCGAAGAGGAATCCTCAGAGGAATCACTCGTTGGTGAGTGCTCTATATAACTTGGTAGATAAGACACACTCACCACTATCAAACAGCAGCTCTAGAATGTTAGGTAGTGGAACAGGGTCATGATAGGGAGTTCCTTAACAGTCGTCTACTGTTTAGGACTATTATCCTATGCATTACAGGCAGTAATCGATTACTCGAGTAAAAAGTGGGAAAGTGCCCAGTTATCCTCAGTTAGCGGTAGTTACGATGTATGACGGTTTAGCAGCCTAAGACGATCTTGGGATGCCCCAGCTAGACAGCAGAACCCAATCAATCAATAGTCCGTCCCTGGATGCGGTACATGGTCTTCGACCGTACGTGTGGGTGTGCCATGGGGAGAGCAGGTTCATCTACCATCCACCTTCCTTAACAAATAATGTTCATTGTTGGTGAGAAAATGGCCTAGGCGATATTCTGTCCAGCACTCCAGTTCTAGGTATACGGTTAGCGACTTCAGTCCAATCCGTTTCTGGTCACTTCTCCCCGAACGGCGCGTCGTGCTCACCGCACACGACAGTGCGTTGTGAAGAGAAAGATTCAAATTCCCGCAGGAAGGATGCAGAGAGTCGCCGTGGAACCACTGCCGTAGCCCGTGGGACAAGTACCCTCACCCGTCCCTCCTATACATGACAATTTAATGAGCTATCTTAAAACGCCGTATAACTCGCCTGATTCTGGGTGTAAACGTCGGCTAAGCCACTCTCAGCCCCTTACTACGCTCTATCTAGGCCGTTTTCCAACACGACAGCTTCCTTTGTGTTATCCTTCAGGGTCCTAGCTTTATTCTAGGGAGCGATCTCAGAAACCTTTTTCACCGTAGACTGTGCCTTTAAAGCCGTCAGGATAAGCATTTTCAGAGGACTACTCGGTCATACTTCACCGTCCGATCGACTTCGTGCCTATATCTCAGTGCTGGCCATCGTCGACTTGACAGTTCTAATGGTGCTTCTTGTACGGACCATCTACCTCAGTGTTCCCCATCTTATGCTCGGTACTGGTGAAAATCCTTCTAAGAGCTGCTATAGTACAGTTCTACTGTACTTGTTTCAGACACAAACAGTTGCCGTGCAATGTTCGTCATCGAGCAAGCAGTGAAATTGGCTTCACTGACGTTACTGTCCTGTATCAGCGTCGAACGCTATATTACCATTCGAAAGCCGTTTTGTGGACAGGTTTGTATGCATAATATTTGGTATGGGTCAGTTTAGATCGGTACCGACTCCTTTTTCGACGAGATACGCTACGCTTTCGATTTTTTCACCTTGTGATGGAAGGGGTTGGAATGCACATCTGCCTTATATCACGAATCTGAAAGTGGATAGAGCAATGAACTGTCCTATCCCTCTTGGTGGAGATTTTCGCCTAGTGGTGATAAGTTAGTAGTAGTAACCCACTTTGAAAAAGTAAAACAATGGCTTTGGCTTTTCTGGTCCATAAACCGATGTGTTGGTCTTACAAGCAGTGAGATGGTTCCGATAATCCGGCAAAAGCCGAATTCGTGGCGCATTCTGGAAGGAGGCCATTCAGCGCTTTGCATCTAAATATTTGCAATTTGCATGTGAACCTTTTGTAGGTTCGCAAACGATTCATCAAAATGACACCGATTGTCGCTTTGCTACTTCTTACTGCAGTAATTGTCGCCATTCTAGTACAGGTAGGTTCTGGTAGTTAGAAACTTCTAGAAACTTTTATTTGCTGATTTTTGAACTGATTTCAATCATGATTTTTAACCCGAAGTAAATGAAGTAGTCCTGTTTTCTGAAACTTTTTCGAACGTTTTCTTATAGTTTTTCTTTTTTTCTGGGTGGATTCATGAGAAATGTGCTATATTTTTGATAACTTGTGAAAATTTTATAAGTAAATCTTGCGTTTTCATTGACGACATTCGAATCAATAAAATCAGATCGATAAATCAGCAGAATGTTTGATTCAAGCATATTTAAGTCGAAGTGCATATTGAATAAACAAGTAGTCAAGTAGGAGTGTATACAGGTCCAATCGGTGCTGACAACCCCTGACAGTATGAACTGTACTCGAACGAGTCGAGGAAGGACGATACCACGTTTGGGAGCCTATCTGACTGCCATAGCATTTCTCTCCAATCTCACAACGATATCCGTCAATTATGGACAAATTGTACGACATGTTAGGAGGAAGTTCATCAAACGAAAAGCCAGAGGTCAGTCTTAAATGTTCTTTGCTTTTTTTCGAAAAACTACGATGAATACGAGCATTACATAGGGCCTAGCTTCCTATCGAACCCTTATAGAATTTTTCAGAAACTGTTTTTGTGTTTTTTGGAGAAACCGAAGTCTTTTAATACGTTTAGACTTCTTTCTCGAACTGTCCGCGCGCGGAAATTTCGCGCCGTATCCTGACGCTGCACACCATGAAGTCTTATTTCATGAATCGGTTTATCATTAAACCTTCCAAACTTCCAATCTTATTATCACCTTGACATTCTCTGAGCCTGTCGAACGCATTAGGTGGTCGTGGAATTTCTACAAGCCGACCTTATCAAATGAGCAAAAATCAGCACCTGCATACTAGACAGCCACTAAACAGCTTATCGGGAGATTTCCTCTAAAGATAGTTAAAAACCAAAAATCGCAGAGATTAGCGAGTTCACGTGCTGTCTGATTAATAGAGATCATAACGAAGATTTTTTTCTTATTACTCTTTGACCTGATGTGAAGGGATTAAAAAACGAAGGCTATAATCTCATCACGTGGTCGGTTAATCTCTTTTTGGTGTACGTCACGAACATATGGTAAGAAAGTCAAATTGCATCAATTAGCTGAAGTTATACGTCCCCGAAGAGCTCTGAATGGGTGCAGTGCCCTATGATCGAAATCGTCGCGTCGCGGCGAGAGCGACGCCGCGCGCGAAGGAATACAGCCGGATGCAGCAGCGGGTAAGAAATACAGGAACAAAAGAAGTGACAGTAGGATTATGCCTAGAATAATGATCCCATATCGATTGAGCTCTATGAAGGACACAAGAGCTGAAACGACTTCGAAGCGAATGGTACGCGACAACCGCGTGCAGCGGATCGATTACATAGAACCGATCCTACTGCCCGTCTCCCGCTCTGGATTACTCAGGAGACGATTCAACCATAGGAGGCTTGAATGGCTCAGTTAGTACTCGGACTGGGATCCCAACATTTTTGTCGCGAACGAGTCCTGAGTAAAAGCCCCTAAGGAGTGTCTACGCACCCTTTTGAGCCAATCACTAGATATATCGCTACCCCGCATCGATCGATTTGTTGAGCTAGGCACCCTGAACCTGTAACAGACTCTTTCCCCTCCATTCAGAATTGGTGCATTACCTTGTAACCTACACCGTTGAAATCAGCATAAATAGCACTATTTGCCGATATGTCGGTCAGGTTGGAAAAGCCGAAAATGGTCTGTATTGATCTTCAGACCTTCGGATTATGGTATAGAGGATAGGCTGCTTTGATTCCCAGCACCAAAGGTCTAAAGGGAAGGGTCTCGTCGAAATCGAGGGGTTGGCAAAAAAATCTGACACAATGGCAACGAGGAGAGCGCAGACAACAGGNTTCTCCTCTGATTTTTTTGCCAGTCCCTCGATTTCTATTCCTAGGCGCTTTTCTGCTATTCTCTTGACGCCAAAGATCAAGGCAATCAATTCTGTGCGCTCGGGTCCGGGAACTTCTCCCCTATTACGGCGTCGCACACGCCGCACCCGCCGCCTATCGCACGATTGCGATGAAAGATTGGAGCGCGCAATTTGTGAGGTAGGGAGTCCTTTAATCATTTGAATTCGCTGGTCGCTCCCTTCAATTTCAATGCGGTATTGATCGTCGTTTATATAAGAGGAGTCATTTTAATTAATCAAGTCTAATAAACATGAAAACTAAAAAGAAACAGAAGAAAAAACGATAAAATCCAATGAAAAAGCAAGCCAGTCAAGGAAAAATATCGCGTCCTATCGATTTTCGGGAGTCGGGGTGAGTACGGTAATTGCAGTGACATTTGCCGCATGCCGCAAGGGAGAATGCCGCGATAGGGGAGAAGTTCCGTTACCCCTGTGCGCTCACATCTTGAAGATCTGAAGATCAAGAGGAAAACATTCCTGGATTCTCAACCATAATTTATGTATACTTGGAAAGAGCCAAAATCATCTATTCTATTCATGAAGTCCGTTTGGCAAATGATCAATTTGAAAAGAAGTCTTTCGAGGAACTCAATGATACCATCATATCACTCTGATTGTCGAGAGTAGGAGCTTTTCCGCAACCCTTCATAGAAGATGTGCCGCTGAGGAAATCGACAAATCGATAATTTGCCCGAATACTCATACGTATCGATTAATTGAAAACCGGTACTTCATAAAAATTTTACGGCGGCACTGATTGCGGTCGAAAGCATGGCGTATCCCAAGTGAACGCCATGCTCCAATACTTTAAACATCAAATGCCCTACCTCTTGGGTATTGTTCTACAAAACTTTCATATGTTGGTTTTCAGTGGTCGCTCATTCTCGAACCATCAGAGAATCATTGGTAAACGAGCCCCGATATATGCGGGAGATGACGAATGCCATCATTCGGGTGTTCGCCTTCCACGTCATCTGCTGGCTCCCCTCATGCCTCATCCAATTTCTGCCTGATTTCGGTCTGGTCTCCGAGCTCATCACTTCAATACGGCTATTCAACAATTTCACTGATTTCAGGTAATTTTTAGCTACGCTTGCTATTTTACTGTGTAGGAATTGACCAGTTAGTATTTTCAGTACTATGCGATGGGTAATATTCATAGCCAACTGGTTAACATATGCGAATGCGGCTGGAAATTGGATATTTTATGCAGCTATGAATCGTGAATTAAGGAGTCTGATAAGGTAAGTTACCCAGGTGCTTGGACGGCTGTAGAGTAGACATTAGTAGTTGCTACCCGATCAAAAGACATTGTAAACGGCTAAGCAGACTCTGAAAAGGAATCTACGCCTCCACAGAAAGTTCCGCCCCCATATCGATCAACCGTGGAAACAATACTGAGCCTGCAGAATCCGTTTTAGGCAAATAAGCATAAATTTAATCTTTCCAACCTTCCGAGGTTTCCCAAATGGGTTCGGTCTATGAGAACACGTGATTCATAAGTACATAATTTGATATATCGTGGTTGATAGAATGAATCAAACACTGCTTCGTCCTCTAAGATGCTTATTAAATTTTTATCTCAAAAAAATGAGGGAAGAAATATACTGTGACTTAAGATTCGCAACAGAGCGAAGGAAAAGATCTACAATGTCCCATACAACAGCATCGCCTTCTAATATGCACCGTAATATTCGTTCACAGGTATGAAAAGGTCACTTCAGCTTTTCTTTAGATTCCATAGTCCAGTTCGGATGGTTACAGGTCACGGCTTCGATGAGAGTGCTTCAATCGCTTTCCTATCGTAGCAGTCTGGGTGGTTCACTGGATGAAGTCACCTGTCCTCCTTCATTGATACAGCTCTCACCAAAATCGTCTACATACAGTCAGGAACAAGTAAGTAACGTAACCACCACAATTCTGATTTTGGGTCGATTAGGAGCTATGTAGCATGAAAGCCTATATCCTCGGAATCATCATGCAGATCTACAAGAATGAAAAAAATGTCCGCCACTGTGTGAGACCGGTCAACTCTACTTACTGTCCTGCCCCGGATAGGGTAGCGTTCATACATCGTTCCTGCGATGTACAAACTGTCAAGTGAATCATTTTCCTTGGATAAGGGGATTTGACAAAATGCATAAATAAAGGAATGAGTACATTGGATACAATAGCTTGAGTGTTGGTCTAGGAGGGAAGTGCGAATGACAGCTGGTCTGTCGGGTGGAGATGACGAAACCTCGTTAAGTCGAGCTGGAATTTTGCGGCTGATTTCTGACATCTTGTGGGTTTGCAATGAGATTGAATGGGGAATTGAAGAGATTAAACGATCTCCCACCGAAGAGCAAGGTTATGGAGTTGACTATTCGAAAGCGCTAGCTGTAGAAAGGAAAGAATCAATATTTTTTCGAGCTCAGTATAAAAGACCTGACTTGTCTAGGTGTAAAAACTGCGAAAAAAGTTTCATAAGCATTTTTCCTGAAAATTTTTGTCGTGATTGTTTGACGAATCACACTGGCTCTGGTAGGAGCAGTTTGAGGGAAGGAAGGGTCACCTCCTTTATAGATTTCGCGTCGTTCCTGGTCTGCATTTCGTCCCAGAAAACTACCTCTTATGTTTCTGATCATGAATTTTGGTACTCTTTGAATTCGATAAACTTATCCTGGCTACTTTTACTCAAATTAACTCTGGATTTGATTTCAGAATAACAGCCCAATCACTGGACGTACGAAAACAAGCCTGAATTCGTCTCGTGAAATGGTCTAGGAACCGGCTTCACATTCCTCAATAGGACGTCCGTCGTTTTATTTGAATTGCATTTTCCGATCTCTGTCCAGCTCAGTTCACCTCACTGATGATACTGCTTAATTTATTGCTTTCCCAGGACTGCTTTCATACTTTGGGCGTTCACTTCTATGCATGTGAAAAATGGATATCGATCACTCGCGCGCAACAATGATTAGCCCTCCCTCACCCGCATGGTTCTGGCTGAAGTATGAGAGCATCCCGTCGTGTTTTACTCTTCATTTTCACTCTGCTCATCTTCATATGTAAATACGGCCCTCAAACGGGTATTGGCGAAACTTAACTGCTGTTCTTTCCAACATTCCTTTTGACAATCGGCAAAAATCATGAATGAGATGGGAGCGGGCGCTTGCAAGACGGCGTTGGGCGCTCACAGTTCCGCTCTTAGTGACTTGGAAGGGTGCCAAACGCCCGCTTACATCCCATTTATGAGCTCTGCCATCGATTTTCAAATGAGCTACTCCAAATAAGAATCTATGCGTGTGTGTAAAACAATTTTGGCATAAATTTCTGTAGGTTGAAAGCTGTATATGATAGCTCAATAAAGTACAATTTGAAGAAATTTTTACATCTCCTACAACATCGCTCTCGATGGTGGTGAGGGTGGAGGCGCCACTACAGCACACATGGACCTTCTGGATCAAATACCACTACTGACTTGGAAAGCTTCATCTGGCGAATGGCCAATTTGAACAATGTAGTTCAATAGGAAATGGCAGCAACCACATCGAGCTTTTGTATTGCCTCAGATGGGTTCGAACATACAATTAGGTGTCTGTTGTGTGTCACTAGAAACTTGATTGATAGATATCGATTGATTGAGGATGCCTTCGATCATTTCTGTCGGGCACTGTGCCATATCGATTGAGTTAGAACCATAACAGCTCCACCCCATAAGCCAAGCTATGAGGCTAGTATTCATCCAAGCACCACTACCATCCTGAATTGTTTCCCAAACACAACAACCAACTGAATGTCAACGGTTTATTCTTCACTAGTAAGTTTTTCCGTAAGAAGACAGCCATCATAATGGCCGTTCCTTTGCGGATCTCGGATTATAACCCCTTTCTGATTCGCTGATGAAAACTCACCTGACAATGAGTAGCTATAAGTGATGCACGAGTTCCAGCGCGCGTGCGTGAGCTCCAATCAATCAATAAAGTAAGCTTGAACGTTATTTTACCTTGCACACCGTTAAAGTCGTTTATCCAGCCAATCTGACAAAACTGTTAGGAAGAAATGAAAAATGGAAAAACTACAGATGAGTCAATCAGTTTTATTGGATTTTTAGGCATTTCTATGACATTGGCCAATCAAATCAATGTAAGTAATTAGATTTAAGGATTGAACAATAATAGAAATATTTAAATTTGTTTAACATTTTGGTGAGTAGCAGATCACGGCAAAGAAGCAACACGTTTGGATATGATTGATAGAATTCTTTTTACGATAGGTACTTTTTCGGATACCATTTCTGTTTTCAAAAATGACGAGACTTCCTTAATTTCTTCTTCCCAAAAAGATTTTCTGATAGTTAACAGCTTGGAGATATCGATTTTTAACCCCTAAAGTCAAGCTAGTAAATAAAGATCCATCGAATGTTAGATTTCATTGTAGGGCAGTAGACACGCTCGTTGGTGGGCGGGGTTCCCCACGTCATAACGCTGTTCTTATTGGTGCTCTGTCAATCAATCGGAACACACAACACAAGAACAGCACTGCAGCGTCGTCCCTGGTCTGCCCACAGCGAATTACGGTTCCTTGAGAATGCCTTGCTGAGCAGGTGTTGCCCAGGGGTAATGCCTGTTACCCAGGAACCTGCCAACATCCTTCAGCTATTAACTTACCTCTGTATTTAACTTCTTAGGCAACACTCCAATAGCTGCATTCGTTGTAGGCGTTTCATTTGGTGCAATACATCTAGGAGATGTACTTTCTGGTACGAGCTCCATCTTTGAATTCTTGTGGGTGTACCTATTCAAGATCCATTCTAGTACTCGTATATTCTCCCTGAATCCTGGCCAAATCGGTTTCCCATCTGGTCCTTCTTGATACCAATTCACCATAAATATCCTTGGCATCTGAAAAAGATGGCATGAGCCTATCTTTCTCGTAACCTGGCGGACAGTTGCCTAACCTCGTTAACGTTCGCCTTAATATTAAGCCAATGTTCAATGAGATCAGCTAAATCGAATGACAAGTATGTTCTCATACATAAAGGATTGTGGACGAGTGTAGCGGCTGAAATGAATGTAAATGAAAGGAATTCAGAGATGCGCCATGGACTCGAGGCCCACTCCAGATCGTAAACGCATTTGAATGCGTATTCAACTCCTACAAAAGTCTATGAACTTCTAGAATAGTCATTCACAACTTCTCAGCGAGTTGGCCTCTAACGATTTCGACTTTACGATTAGGCATCAATCAATATCTATATTTTGTATGTGACCAGCTTTAGCCATATTCACTCCTACAGCCGTGCCTTTAGCTATCACTACTATCTCTACTTCTTACTTCCGCTTTTGTGTATAGCCTACAAACCAAATACCCATTATTTATAATGATCGCTTACTTGGCTGGTCAATAGCGCTAAGTGAAACGGTTCGGAGTCCTGCGGCCATCACAACACCATGTTCCCACGACTCCGTTTCATAGATGAGAGGCATTTCATCAGGTCGCTTACAACCGAAGACCAAACTGCAATCCGGTACAAAAAACATGAAAAAGACATGCTCGGTTGATTAGGATAAGAAATGAGCTCACAAGCTAATCGGTACTCCTGCTGAAAGCTCCCAATCTGGGTGCAAGTTCGGTGCAGAACTCATAAATACACTATAGCGACAATTCAAATGATTCGGTGGCCTAAAATAAGTGCTTAAGCTGTTCGCAAGCAATACTTTCATCTTCAAGGCCTATTTGGTGGGTGAGATTGTCTAGAGCAACCTGTGTTTGGGAGAGTTTCCAGAGCGTAATGCAGAATCTAGCAGAAATCTAGCAGAATCGGCAGACCTTTTCTCATCAGATTTCCATTCCTCTTTTTTCCAGTCGCTGACTTTTTCCTCTGGCTCCAAAGTTTCCTTCAGGGCTTCCCAAAAAAATCGACCCTTACTTGTTGTACCACAATTCATCAGAATCGCCTCCCTCTTGAGCATCTGGAAAACAAGAAGAAAGTGATTGTGGAAAGATAGTTTAATGGTGAAAGGCGGCCAGGTGTATCTCAACAGATCATTGGATCAAGCCCTTTGACCCAAGCTGTTTTTTCTACATCTTTCGTGGACCAGTGGTATTGCTACCAACACAATACCTCGAACACGTTGGGTGCGTTTGCATGGGTCGCACCCGTGGGACAGCCAAACATTCCGTACTCGGGTGCGAAAGCATACATCACCCGATTCTCACCGCATCGAATCCACGCAATGTCGTCTCCAAAGACGCGAACCTGCAAGAGTAACAGTTTAGGCTAAAGATGAGGCCATCAGTGCTGCAAAACTCCTACCTGCCAGCCTTGGATGGACGGTGTCATAGTCGCGATCTGTGTCTTGCCGACACCGTAAGGGAATGAGACACAACCGAACACTTCTTTACCGGCAGGATCTGTAAGAGGTATGAAATGGACTGGTGCGATTTTGTGGCACGCTACTTCTTTACTAGGCGAAAAAATCGATCATCCGCTCGCTGCAGCAGGCGCTGCTACTCGTGGCGGTAATCGATATCTACATTAAACATTAGCGACCGATAACTATCGACAAAAGCTCAAAAACTCACTTTTGACAGCAATAAGAGCCGCGTTTATTGCAAGCCAGCCTTCTTTCCAACCACGATAGGACGCCAGACGCAGTCCGAGTGATTTCTTACTCAGGAAAGCATTTTCACCGAAGGCCGACCCAAACGACCATATCTGAAGGCGAAAAAGGGTCACCTTCTACCTAAGGAAACCCCTGCCTAGAGTGAATTGTCAGTTTGGAATGCTCTGTGATAAACTTCTTTCCAATTGAACTGCAAAATATAGAAAGTGGTAGTAACTATGTAAACAAGTAAACAAAAAAGCGTGTTGTTTTTGAATACATCAAACCTCGAGCCGCTACAAACACAAGAAAACCTAGGCGAACTGAGTTATACTAGAAATTTAATCGCTTTTCCCCCTTTCACAAGTGAAATGATCATTTCGCTGATCTTGCCAGCCCTACTGCTCATAAAGGATCAATCGATAATCAGCTCTCACCTCGTTGTCCAATGGGCGGAGGGCAAGGAAGAATCGATCCGGATTGCACAGCCACTGCAAAGCATATGATAACACTATCGATGAAATCCATTCACACCAGATATCTCTTTGGGTCCCAAGACGATTCCAGATTACAGGTAAATTTCAACTTGTGCAGGATACACCTTTTGAATCGATTAGAACTTACACCGCATTTGGAAGGTTTAGTAATGGGACGAGGTCTTCCGATGGAATGGATGCATCGTACAAAATCAGCCTGTCCAATAGCATCCCAAATCGAAGAAGACACTCTAAATGGCAAAGGATCTAATTCCGATTCCATTTTGGGTACGAGTCAATTCTTATTTGGCTTTGTTCGAGTAACTTGGCTCGAAAGATTGGCCTGGCAGGTGCGTAACATTCTTATCTAATCGATTTACATGTATTTAAGCGGTGTATGTCATGGAATCGTGCCTTGCATGTACTACAAATTAGGTGATCGTATGTCACAAGGTCATATCTGTAAGCTATTTTTTTGGTTCTCTGGTCGGTTTTCAGCTCCTTCGAATCAGCCAATCCCCACTTACTCAACAACCACCAGGAACTCGCCTTGTTAGTATCCTCATGTTGAGCACCACAAAAGGAGAATCAGTCAGTTGTACGGCATAGATCGAGTAACGTCCTCCAATTGGTCCCATTGAGAATGGAATCACATACCTGAAGATCGGAGAACGTCCGTTGCGCGTGTCCGTCGAAAGTAGGTCACCTCGCCCACTTCGCGCGCGGCGCATCACACTGAGGTCTCGAGATGACATTACAGTACCACCAAGTGTAATTGGAGCAAATGATTTGCATTTGTCTGTGTTATCTTCTTGTTGAACTGACTGCCGTGGACCAANCGCAAAGCGTATGCCTAAGTGACAATTGCGACGTCTGTCAAATATCGCGGGCCGACTCGCCGCGTGCGACGGCTGCGGCGTGACCTAGTTTCGACGGACACGCGCAACGAAGCGCACCCCCTGAAGATCACCTTGGTAGTTAGGTGATAGCTATTCATGTTTTTTACGTTCCGTACTCAAGATTGAGATTTTATCACACGCTCCGCCCCTATCCGCCATGCTCCGCCCACTAGTTTTCTTAGTTGATTCTTCGTAGGACCTATTTGTAGAGAGAGATTTTGCAACTTTATGTTGTTAAAGGCTGGAATTTCTGTGAAATATCTCAGGACTCACATTACCCTTCCCTGCATGCATCCAGTAAAGCGTGAGTAAACCTGAAAACTGAACTGTGCCGGTGAAATCCAACGAGCCGTAGTCCATGAAGGATTTTGTTGCTTTCTGAAAAGATGGCATTTCAAATGCATAAACTCGAGTCCATATACATGCGCTGATGGTGAGGCCAGCCATTCGTTAATCACTTTTGGGAATCGGATGAATATCTTGACTCTTATCGATCTTTTTTTTGGTATACGCCACGTCATCCTCTTAGGATCAGAATTGTAATGGCCCTCGAACTAGTATAGTGGATTTGTAATATCTTGTTGCGCAGCTGACGGCAAATTATCGTAATCCATGTCTCATTGGTATGTCGAATATCAAGCAACCGAGCGATGAGTTAAGCCTCATATGACTATGGCAGAGAGCCAGTCCCGGGCAGTAGGAGCTTCTCGCCACTGTCCCTACATCCTTTCTTCGGCCTTAACTACACTACACAGTGCCGGAAAAGCGATTTTGATATTTTTTCATTTCTAGCCCTTATAAGCGCTATAAAATCCCTTCTGCCACCCTTCAATACCTTGCTTATAGGCCTTTGGGAGAGGTCATAGAATACGGATAGCAG
The DNA here is from genome assembly GCA_900617895.1 of Haemonchus placei. Lineage (NCBI taxonomy): Eukaryota > Metazoa > Nematoda > Chromadorea > Rhabditida > Trichostrongylidae > Haemonchus > Haemonchus placei. Next base: position 55,502 of record UZAF01016864.1, read on the forward strand.
GTTACCTTATAACTTGATTATCTATTATTTTGAACCATTCCCCAAGTGGATGGTGAATCCTAATCCCTCTTCATTGAAAGCTTCCTTCGACAGTTGTCTCAAACAGTACCTGGCTTCCTGTATATCTTCCAATCTTGTAGAGCATATGTATACAGGTCTTTCTACACAATCCCGAGGATCAGTTCGAGCAACGAAAACTTCATCATAGCCGCTAAGCTTCTCCAGTACACCTAAAATATCGACAAGACAAAGATCAACCAAATTCTGATCCCATGGAAGAAAATGCGGGCGTATGTCATGGCAATGTCTTGACGATGATGATACGCCCAAGTGTTATAGCCCTGTTTGGTTCTTCCGACACTTCTTGGACTTTCTAATACTTTATTTAGTCTGCTATTAATTCGTTTATTTTTTTCTCATTTATGTAATTTTATTTCTCGATCCCAGTTTGTGACTGAAATAAAGATTGACGACGTTTTTAGTTGCCTGAGAGCTTACCCATTTGTTCCAGAGCTGCACTGAGATACTCAGCTTCACCAAAAGAGCCATTACAGATATGTATCGCTGCAGGACGCATCAATTCTACATTGAATCCAACAAAAGCCTATGAAATAACTGTTGATGAACATGCAGGTTTTTTCAGTGCATTGATCGCATACCCTAGCTCTTCTAGGTAACCATTTTGGATCACCGTTTATCACCGGCACCGATCCGTATCCTTCAACGACAAAGTCAGTTTTGACCACATATGGTGCTGATATGGTGCTGCACAAAATGGCTTGCGATCGTCTGCTCGCTCATTAGGGAAACCTGAAGAAAGGAAATCACCCTGAGTAATGGATATCCAGATGGGGCCGGCATTGGCGAGTCCGTGTACTATGCTACCTTCCGTAACTAAATAGTTGCCGGCGTAAGCTTTCTGTAAGTGCTCACTACAAGGAGTCAAGGAGTAAGCCAATGAGATTGAAGCATCACGATCATGCAAGCCTTTTCTGGTCAAAATGTATAGGATTTTTCTGAAACCCTTCGAATTTTTGTTTTTTGAAGCTCTATTTTTTTCCAAAGCATGATCCAGTTCGTTTCGATCGCTTCCTTTCTCAAAAGCCAACTGGCTGGGGAGGCGAATTTCATCGTCACGATTGTATCTATATAGTGCTTTGGGTAAGCAGAGTACCTCGACTGTACTGGTAGTGGTTTGAAACCTTCCAAGTCGGAACGTCCTTATCACGCCATAGCGGTTGACGGTTGTTATCATCCTTACGTGCCACGCCTCTACCGTACCATGCCCAGGGTGAACGATCAAAATGTTCGCATGCCGTAATCCTGTGCCCTATTGAACGGCCGTTCACCCAAACTGATAATAAGGATAAGGCGGATTACATTCTCCTTCAACTCGTTATCAGGAATTACCCTATCAGAAGTGAGCCCGTAACCCGGGAAAGTTTTGGGAAGGTAAGATGGTCCGAAGTCCGTACGGTATTCCGCGAGGCAAAACTAAGAGCTAGAATCGCTGCTCCATGAGAGGATGGGGACCATCGCTACGCAACACTCGCTACAGACGGAACCTGTGCTCACTCGCTCTGACAGAGGACGTTCCTGCAGAGCGCATCACCAGAATACCTAAAAACACGATAGGCAGTTTTCCAGCACCTTCCATTGACCACCTACAACCTCTCCCTAACCTCCCCTCCATTCTTCCAACTGCTCACTTGAATCGATTGGGTGGTAGAGAGTAAGGATCAACCAGTAGCAGGGAAGCAACGAGGAAAATGGCATCATCCATATGAAGTCATAGATTATCCATCAGGATATGCATGCAAAACATAGATATTGATCAAATCTGGAGCCGATATCACTACAGACGGCTCATCAGTTATCAAAAGGTTAATCTGCCTTAATATGACTCGGAAGGTGGTCTGTCTAATCCAATTATCAGCTAAGTCGATTATATCAGCGAATTACTGCAATGCTACCAGTCTGGCTCCGGATTGGACTTTTTTTTCGGATCCTGAGGAAGTAGAAAAAACTTTTGGAAAAGATCGAAGTACGCAAGTAACATGGCGTACAGTTTATCAACCTGTCACATGCAACTTTTTGTTTAGAAACAGAAGACAGAAGCAAGACTCCGGCGCCGTTATCAGGGCCGTTGAATTCCAGTGGGATCATTAAACAGAGTTGGAATCATAGAACCCGATGATTGAAGTTCTTTTTAGAAAACCGCACGTCCATGAAAAGTAGAAAAAACCGCAGAAAAAACTGCTCACCACAGAAGTCACAGTTCGTCACACGATCCTTGACATATTCATAGGGCGGCTTTTTGTCCGCCATGGTTAAGAATTCGACCAGGCGGTCGATCAGTCACCAGTTGAGGGTTAGTCCAAGTGGAGAATAATGCATACCCAGCTGTTGAGATGTTGATGTTTTCCAAAGTAATAATCCCAAATATCTGATAAAACTTATCATTTCAGCTATCCTCACTCACTACGAACCAATCCTTCAGCGTAGTTGTTTTGTCCGCTCCTTACCCAACTCAGATTGTACCTAGAGGAACGTGAAGGGCGGAAATACGCTGGAGTTTCGGCCTCATCTCAACGAGCACCTCTCCATATTCGATCAATATGTATGATCACTGTGGGTGCTCTTGCATAGTACTGAACTCCTGCTGCCTCGTTTTGACTTCTATCAACACTAGCCGCGTAGCGATGGGCAAACAGGTCAGCTTACCCAGATCGACTAAGGTGACGGGAGATGTTGGTACCAATGACGAAGAATTTGGGAATCACCGGTCACGCATCCATTTGATCGAGAATTCCTTTCCAAGTGTTAGATATTACCAGATACAGTAACCCTAAGAGGCCGTAAAAATGCCATAAAGTAAATAACAATCAAGCATTCCTAGGATTCCAACATGAAGTGAAAGCTCAGTACGTATCTATGGGTAGTCAAGTCAGGAGGTTTTATTCATCATCTTTACATGATTAGGCCTTTATGAGACAATTTAGTGGTTATTGTGCAGGAGTGCAGAGCCCCAGAGACGCCCATAAAAACAGATTTGAAGAGTCAGCAAGTCAAAGAAAAACTCTTCGAATTTCGGCATAAGCCGACACATGCTGTCACTGTCGGCGCCGCGAAACTGAATAGTGACGGTACAGAGCGGAAGGCATCAAAGAGCATCCTCCGGATTCTGCAGAATTTCATTTCACGGCGGAATGTTACTTGAATGCACAAGTTTTCCGCGACGCATGGAAAAGGAGCTTTGGGGAAGGGCACGGGTTGGGTGGCTGGGCATTCAGGGGATCACGTGGTACGTTTTTGAAAATGGCGCGCAACTACGCTGCGCTCCAATGCTAGAGAAATAAAAGGCACATAACTAAAACCGTAACGCAGCCGTACGCTAGGGGCGGAAGATACTCCTGATGCCTTCCGCTTTGTAGCATTCATCGAAACTGAATCGGTCCGGCTAGAACCCATCGTCGCCAAAGTTGAAAGGTCCCGAGACGATCAGGCAGTTTGTTTTGCAGGAATGTACCATGAATAAGTGTGCTACAGTATCAGCCTCAATGGCCCTTGCCCCTTACTCCAAAAAAATTACCGACTAAACAGGATCGTATAGTTCCCAATAAAGGAAGGGAAGGGGTCTTCAAATCGGAAAATCATTGATATACTTGATTCCAACTCGTATTCAATGGTTGTAAGACACTCGAGCCTTCACAAAGGCACTCGGTTACTGCATTCTGCAGGGTCGTCGAAACTTTATTTGGACGAGAAATCTCGGCTTTCCCTGAAGTCTCTTTTCGAATCTTCCCAGAACGGAATAGATAACAAGTGTAACCACAAGGGGTTTTTGTTCGTGTGTAGTGGGTGCGTCCTAAGCCGATTACTTTTGTCTTTTTCTTCTTCAAGTGAACCGTTCTACCAAAAAATGAACGGTTTTACCAAAAAAAAANAAAAAAAAAGACTAATCTCCTTTGATAGCACTAATCAGCCACCAGAAATCGACACACAAAACATTGCACTTTTGAGCTGCTAAAGGACGGAGGTAGAAACATGCGTGGGGCCCATCGACACACATGCCAAATATGACAGGAAAATCTGATAATCTCTGAAAAAAAATACGGTAGTCCTGTGATCTGGACGAGGATTATGGTGCCGGGATTGATACGGTGGTTGTGAATAACCATGCGGTCAGATAAGATCGTACTGAAGGGCTTACACAGAGTCTCATCGACAGATTTTATAACAATTTTTTAATTCTTAATTTTGCAACTTTGTTAAATCAATTATGTTTTCAAGTAAGGCGACAAATTTCCACTTTTACTCCGTTTCCGAATCGGTCAACAAGTTGAACCCGTATGCAGGTCATGTTCCTTTGGGTTCGGTCTACAGGAAGGAGAAGGCTTATTCAAGGTGAGGCAGGACCTAGGACCATATCCTTCAGTTGTGGAAAGGCTTCAACAAGTCGCAGACGAGCGAAGTGGAGGTTTGGCTTGTTTATCGCCATCAGGTGGGATCATGCTCACCTTAGGCAGGCAGCTCTGGTGGGTTGGAATAGGGACTCGTTGGTATACTGCAGTGAAGTACCGTACCCCTAATGCCAAGAATTCGTTGTAGAGAAGGAGAGTTCGGGCACAGTGGGTGGAGTTTTCTACGACGCACGTGGCACAAATATATAAACAAGTCCCGGATACTGTTATGTATCTCGAGTAAATCAGCTGATGATAGGAGGCACGAGGTTAACACAAAAAATTGAACCACGCCACAAAAGGGCAGCCNGGCCCTTCAACCTTTCCGTACCATCAATTTTGGACAGAAATCCTTCAGAGTACGTGCCCCATCGTGTAACGGATTAGTGAATACCATACCCAGGTGAACTATTCTAGGTAATTCCGGAAATTCGACTTCAAAAACGGTACGTGCTTTACTACCGCTGTTATCAGTTGAGGAATTACTTCAATCGAATTCCATTCGACGTCGCCTGATCAAGACAAAAACGTTATGGAAAAAATACAGATTAGTTGACAGATGCCTGTTGACAGACTCAGAAGCCTCTGCTTGCACTAATTATCATGCCTTATAAAAAAGGGTCCTAAGCTGGACACTTCAGCTCAAGTTAAAATGCTTGCGCCCCGTGCCCTACTAGTTTTTGCCCTCGCAGCGGCTGTCCTCGCTGAATCAGCCAATGAACTACAGGTAAAAAGACCGGTCTATACTTAGACGCCCTTATCCGCTTATCTCAGGGGTTTTACTTCGCGGACTTTCAGAGGTGGACACAGGAAACGAAATGCAGCTGCTGCAAAGTCATTATGGGCGACATCAAAACGATTGTGATCAACATCACAGGCAAACTTGAACCCGTCCTCCAGAAAGCCATTCAGGTTAGTCGACTCGATTCTATGAAGTTTACATGGACTTTTTGCATAGAATAAGTGAAAAGAGTTGGGAACACAAAACTCGACCATTCGGGCCTTCGTTAAAAAACCGTCCTCCTATCAGATGTCGAAAAAATGTAGAAGGGACTACTGTGTGTCGAACCATGGATACTAATTTTTAAAAGAATTTTTTTAACCTAATTTTTGAAAGAGTTTAGTGGTATCCCCTAGTTGTACACCTATGTGGTCAGGGTTAGTGTGAAGGACAGATGAATAAATTTTTGACCACAGCCCCGCCCCCGTCTTTGCAAATCCCACCCACTTCAGACTTCGAACAACATTACTTTTATTACCTCTACACACCTTCTTCCCGCTATCTAAAACGCATCTGAAGAGACATAATAATCTGATGTAAGCCCCGCCCACTCCAGTGCCAACTCCGCCCACATCTGGTTTCCCGTTGAACATATAAACATACATACATACACACCATGTTTGTGGTTTATATATAGAAAGGATTTGGCTGTCTATGTGACTCCATTTCGTAAACTTTTTATTTATGGCCTCCTCCCTCTTCCTTTATGACTTCCACTCATGAGCAAGTGATAACTCTTATCAATATGATGACGCTCAGATTCTAGAGACTATTTCTAGTAAGACGAATTGTATGATTGCCAGTATCTAAATAGACAATTTAGGAAGTGCTAGTGTACATTGTAGAGAAGAATGAGCCTGGGAACTACACTATAAGGTACTCTACCAGCTCTTTATTCGAGGGGGTGATACCTTGAGCCGCCCAGGGAGCCGCATTTTACCCATTTTCCTTGGAACCTGTTCCCACTACTTCCTTTCGGTCAGATAACTCCTAAGAAACTCGACCTAAAAACAAAGTAATGCTACACATCGACCAATATTTGGTTACTATACAACAGTAGCCACTTTGAGGTTGCTTGCCGACGCTACGTCATGATTGAACCATTCGAAAAGATTTGCGAATACATCGGTGAGACTCTGCTTCATCCACTCTTCGAATGGCTCTTGAAGAAGGAAGGAGAAATCGATCCCGAATTCGATTGCCAGTACATGAAATACTGCCCACGTCCAAAGGGCTTCGAAGTATTCCTTCGCATGCTCAAGGTGGCTGATGTACCTGACTTCCATTAGGCTAGTATTATCAGATATGAATAAACATATGTATACAAACTGTGT
>UZAF01016865.1:0-49262 GCA_900617895.1 Haemonchus placei
GAGCACCAGCAACAAACCATTCGCTTCTGTCTTTCGCGATCGCCATCCCGATAGGCTCAGGATTCGACGAAGATGGCGACGTAAGGAGTCGTTCAGCTGCTGTAGCAGCTGTTTCACGTGGTCGAGAAGCACATCCCCCANCCACCGTTTTAGACTTTCATTGTGGCCATTGTATTCTGTAACGCTGTATTCCCTATTTATTACTGTGACAAGTACTATATATGCTCCACTATTGTTAATTTGACGCCACCTTAGCACTTACTTTTTTGCCTGTACATCCGCTGTGCAATAGATAAATAAATAAATAAATAAATACATTCCTCGGCGACGGTCATGATGAAAATGGTGACTGTGGAAATAAATGAAAGTTCAAAGTTGGAAGAGTTTTGTTCATGAACACAGAAATCAAGGGGTGAATAAGTGGTGCGGTGATGAGGAAAACTTATTGGCGCCCCTTACTCTAGCCGATTTGAGAGGTAAGGCCGATTCGAAATGCGCAGTTGACAGACGACGATAAACACAGTGGCGAACTTGATTTGACATTTTTAAGTAGACGCCTTATTCCAGTATGATCGATGAGAATTCGGTACTCTTAGTGCGAACATTACCGTTGTTTGCAGAGTTCCGTAAAAATGAGGTTGTGATATAGTGATTGCCATTATATCACATGCGGTATATACTTACTTATACGGCTCGTCTTCACCCGTGGGCGAGCACCAGCAACAAACCATTCGCTTCTGTCTTTCGCGATCGCCATCCCGATAGGCTCAGGATTCGACGAAGATGGCGACGTAAGGAGTCGTTCAGCTGCTGTAGCAGCTGTTTCACGTGGTCGAGAAGCACATCCCCCATCTCGCAGCAGGCCTGCCCTTAGATCGTGGAGATCCTATGGGAGCCCACTCGACTGTCCTTCATCCATCCGTCATCATCTCTTCTCATTGTATGAGGCCCACCGAAATTTTGCGTTCTTCATGTGTTCCACCGGATCGCGGAGTCGAGACATTCTGCGCATATCGGAGCTGCGGAGTCCGGTTCGATATTGCGTATGTCGGTTGAACCTCAAAAGACATCGCTCGAGCGCTCTGTGACTTATGTTCAGAGCCCTTGACGTGGATGCACTGGTCACCCAAGTCTCCGACCCGTAACAGAGCGCAAGAACTGGAATCTAACAGATTAGCGCGACGTTCCGGGTCAGCCAGATGTTTGGTGACCCCTTTCAGAGGTCCGAAGGCTGCCCACGCTAATTAGTGCCGTCTCACCAGTTCTTCCCTCATGTCGTTGTCCATATTCATGGAACGCCCGAATTACACGTAGGACGGAACCTCCTTGATGGGTGTACCATCGATCTTAATTTGACCTTTGTCGGCCCAAGCATTCTTCATGAACTGTGTCTTTGTTTGGTTGATCCGCAGTCCTACCTTCTTGCCTGCTGTATTAAGCTCAGCAAGCAAAGCCTCAGATTCCGTGATGCTGCTTGAAAGGAGAACGATGTCGTCCGCAAAGCGGAGATTTGAGAGGAACCGTCCATCCACACGAATGCCCTTTTCCTCTCAGTCTAGCGACTTCGTAACCCACTGCAGCGCGGTTGTGAACAGCTTCGGCGAAATACTGCCACCATGTCTCACACCCTTACTTATGGGAATGTGGAGAGGTCGTTGAACAGCTTCACCGCCACGCTGCAGCAACTACTGCAGTCAGCTAGTGTTCTTATGTAGGGAGGGTCCACTCCTTGATTGACCAGTGCTGACAGGGACGCATTCGTTTCGACGCTGTCAAAAGCCTTTTCATAGTCAACAAATGTGTGAACAAGAGGCACTTGGAATTCACTTCGATGATCATTGCGACCGCTTGGATGTGGTCTAAGCAGCTGAATCCCTTCCGGAATCCGGCCTGCTCTACAAGTTGAGCTTCATCCAGCGTTCGCGATATGCAGGTCAGAATTATCTTCGTGAACAGCTTGTAAAGCACACTTAACAAGCCTATTTTGGGGCAATTGCGAAAATCATCTCGGCCTCCCTTCTTGTGAAGAATGACCACCCGCGAGTTCCTCCACTGGTTGGGATCTTCTTCTTCTGGCGATGGGATGTCATGTGTTGCGAGAAGCGCAGGAAGTTCGTAGCCTCCTGCACGAAGTAGCCCGGCTGAGATCTTGTCGGAGCCTGGAGTTGTACCCCTTTTCATGCTCGCAATCGCAACTCTNTGTGCATCGCCCAGCCTAGCGTTGAAATTTCCAACAACGGATTTGTAGAAGGACCTTTCGTTGTGGATGATTTCCTCAAGTTGGTCGTAAAACGCATTGAGCCCTACTTCGTCAGCTGTAGAGTGCGGAGAGTAGCAGTTGACGATAGGGATGGTCTTCAAATGCGTATGTCGTAGGCGTGGGATGGCAAAGCGAGGAGACAGGACTTCGTGAGAATCGATGAGATGGATGACAGATGGGTGCTCGATGAAACCAACGCCGCCGACACCACGAGTGATGAGGATTCCATCGTTCGTTCGTCGTGCGTCGGTCCTCCGGCTTTTGGTTTCTTGCAGAGCAATAACATGATATTTAATGTGACTAGCCGCATCGAGGAGCTCAAGAAGAGCTGCATTGGAGGAGACTGCTCTTGCATTGTAGGTATAAAGTAGGAAATAGTCTCCGTGTCGTGTGGAGGTAGTACTATCATGGGCCGAAATCCAAGGCGTTCTGTGCAACCCGCGATTTCTTCGCCTCACCGGTCGCCATACCGTCCGACGCCGGAGTCGGCTGGGCCCAGGGTACGGGGTACTGAGGCTGTTTTATTGCTGTTTTAGCGAGCTTGCTCCCTAGAGTTTCAACGCTGCCTTGCCAGGGCCAGTGCTGAGTCCTCACCACCGTGGCTATAGCCACTCTGGATCGAGGGAGTGGAGGTGACCTACTCTTAAGACAGGCAGACGTGTCGTTAAACTATTAGTTATATATAGATATGTATATCCTACTACATATATATAATTCGCTAAGTGTGTCTGTTGGTGTGTCGGTGTGTTTGTGTGTGTGCCGGTGTGTGTGTCTGACCGGAAATTCATAACTCCTGTCCCCGTGAACCTAGAGCGTTCAAAGATGGTAGGAGTACGGGGGACAGGATGGGAACACCTATGGTGGGTGGCGGGAACGGATTCCGTGCACAGGGAGACGTGCGCGATAGAAATTTCGGGCAGCAAATTCATAACTCGTGTCCCCATGGGCCTAGAACGTTGAATTTTTGTAGGAGTACAGGCGGTAGGATGGGAACACTTATGGTGGGTGTTTGGACCGGACTCCATGCAGAGGGGGCGATGCGTGCGCAATAAAAATTTGATCCGCAAATTCATAACTCCTGTTTACGGGGATCTAGAGCGTTAAAATTTGGTAGGGTTATACTTTCCATACTAACAGTGGATCTTCAACATTTTAGTAAGTGATGTAGGATATGACGGCTCGGTAGGTACTCGGTGACAAGAACTGATCATAACTGATAATAGAAGATAGAGGCCACCTACCGATCAAAATCCCAAGGTCTTCGGTATCTACGATGTAGCTTTGACCGTTCCGTATGTTTCATTCGATAAGACGGGATCGTAGAGCAGGGTGACAAAAGTGAGTTGTACGTGCAGTGATAGGGATCCATCAGGGCAATACTATAAGCAGATTAGTACTTTGTTCATTTCTCACTATTAGATTACGACCCCAGCAAGGTTTGTGGTTCAATGAAGAGTCCTTTTTGCTCGATGTCATTTGCGACAAAACTTAATCTATCCCCTGTAATCTAGATTTCTCAACAAATGATATCTCCGTAAAGAAAAGGGTCCATTGAAAAAAAAATATCTGATAACGCTGCTATCGTCACTCAGAACATCTCCACAGCATCATCTTTGATTGTCTAACAGTTGGATTTCAAGGGTATTTATTTCTAAGAAAGACAGCAAAAGCTCGAGACCTCCAATCAAAGGCGTAAGTACCGACTTCAACTGAATACCATTTGCACTGCCCTGTTAGTCCTGTGTCAAAAATCGTGTAGAGGAAACTGTCATTTGTTTCAAAAAAGGAGTGGAGAGTTAGACTTGCTACAACTTCATCAAAGAAGGAGGGAGCTTTCTATTTTTGTTGTGTCAAAGAAGGATTTCGAGCTCTGTTTCAGTTTCATACTCTCACTCAGCTAAACAGCGGAAGAAACTCAAACTCAGCTAAACAGCGGAAAAAACTTAAATCTATAAACTTCGAGAAAAAAAATTCTTCTGTTCAACATTTCTCGGGATAGGGTCTTTGACACAGGAAGGAGGAGAGCCTGGCGTTAGCCGGGCGATCCGACCGGTAAATCCTACTTATATAATCGGCTAAGTGTGTCAGTTGGTGTGTTTAAGTGTATCTGACCGGAAATTCACAACTCCTGTCCCCGTGGACCGAAAGCGTTCAAATTTGGTAAGAGTACAGGCGGCAGGATGGGAACACTTTTAGGGGGTGGCAGGACCGGACTCCGCCCAGAGGGTACGGGGTTTGTGAGAAATAAATGTTTGAGCCAAAATTCAGAAGTCATGTGCCCGTGATCCTGGAGCACTCAAACTAGGTAGGAGTACGGGCGGCAGGATCAGAACACTTATGGTAGGTGGCAGGACCAGTCTCCGCCTACCATGGGCGGAGTTTGAGCAAAAATTCATAACCTCTGTTCCCGTGCACCTAGAGCGTTCAAATTCAGTAGGAGTTCAGGCGGCAGGACGGAAACACTTAAGGTGAGCAGCAGGATCGGCTCCGCCCACTATGGGCGGAGTTTGAGCGAAAATTAATAACTTCTGTCCCCTGGACCTAGAACGTTCAAATTTGGTAGGATTATGGGAACAGAATAGGAACGCTGACTGTAGGTGGCAGGAAAGGACCTCGCTTACAGAGGGCGGGGTTTGCGCGAAAAATGTCAATATGGCCATAGGACGTTCAAAGAATTCCAATTGCACGAAAATTTCACGGAGGTACGCTTCCTTGGCCCATCTTTCCTTTTTTTTCTTTGAATAATCGCCTTTGTGATATTATACGATGTTCTCACCGGACGCAGCAAAGATGGCTTCTAGGAAAATCGCTCCCAATTCGGAGCTAATACTAGGGGTGTAGAGCTTATAAGGAAAAAGGAGAATCCGAATAGTTACTAACGCATAGCAAATTTCTTAAAGGAAGGGGGACTGCCCGGCGAAGCCGGGCGACGCCATAAAAAGGAGGGAAGCCCGGCTAACGCCGGGCGGCCCGACTGGTAATATAATAACTACGAAAGATGAAGACTCTAACGCAAAACTCCGTCGAGCAGTGGGGAATTTAGGCGAGAGTTTCGGACCATACAAGCCGACATCTGATGGTAGTGACGAAAGTATATGGTAGGGCAACAGGACGCCTATCCTTTGGTAGGCGGATATTTCGAACGCGATGACTTAGACGTAACATATCGGGGCTTGCTGTACGCAACTTAACGCGTGAAGAACGAGTTCAACCGTGACCTCGAGCGGACGGACACGGGGGACTCAAGCAAGGGGGCCGCCATCCCTCCGGTTCCCCGCACATCCACCTAACCACAGCTTCGAACGCGAAACGGCAAGTCGGTCAAGATTAACTCCCGCATGACTGAAGAACACTGGAGCTTTGCATTAGAGCATAGGATGAAATACTAAACATTAGAAAGGAAATAGAAATATTTTTCCACATGCGGCTTTTGATGAATCTCGGCATACTATCGAAATAACTTTATTTGAACAACTCCACATGAGTTTACGATACCTTGATAGCTAACGTTTCGATGAAACTACCGTCGTCGGAGCCTGAAAGGATGGGATCAATTCATGAAATTATGAATTCATGAAATCAAACATATCCATACCCCACAATATCTTCGAGACCAACTTGATCATCATGCAATTCTAGGTGAATAAAAAGTACCGTACCTCCCTGATGAACAGAACCGGCCCTCGTGAGCCACGAAGATTGGCTGTCTCGAGTTCCAAATTCTTGGTAAAAGGCTAACCTTATATAGGGGGTGAGTTCGCGCGTAATTGACACGCAGTCCCCCTTCCAATTCATTTTTGGATCCTTGACACGGATCCAAAATGTCTCTATGGTCTTCCTCGCGGCTGTTTGTGTCTCATGCGCCAAGACCTCGACCGTGACCCCGAAATCGTCTCCACTATGAGGTTGTGTCCTGTGGCAACCTAAAGCAGTTGAAGGGAGCGACCTAGCCTTACCATCTAAATGTTCTTTAATTCGTACATGGCGTGGTCTAGCAGTCTCACCTATATATGTATCTCCACAGTTTTGGCAAGTGCCATTAGGGCAGACCACACAATTAGGTGTTGCACATGTGCGATCGTACATGCGATCTCGGACTAAACGGCGCTTTAGATTGTCAAAAGAGATTTCGACGATACCAACAATGTTTTCAAGACCCGCTCTCCTCAGACACTTCCTTATGGAAGTGCTCACTTCATCGGATATGAAGAGCATAGCATTTGGGATTTTCGTACTGAATAAATTACCATTTGTCCTGCTTGACTCTTTACCTGCTCTGGCTTTTCAAAATGGAGGAAGTTTGTAGCCATTAAGCTCACCAATATTTCGAGCTATGTTCACGGACTCTCGTTCTTTCTCTCTAGAGCTAACTTCTGCAGCAGTTCGAAACATACTCCTAACCACTGCTCGTTTCGTTTGGAGAGGGTGTGCAGATTTCCAAAGAACAATGTTGTTTTTATTGCTGGGCTTTCTGCACTTCGTGGAATAGTCACCCTTAGCAATTCTTAATTGGACGTTCAGGAAAGGCAGCCACTTTTCTCGAGTAACCTTTATCCGCTCCGATTGTGCATTCAATAGGTCAAAACAAAGGTTCACCTCGTCCTGCGTAGAGCAAACTATGTAGCAGTCGTCGATTTACCGACAATACAACATTGGGAGACGTTCTAGCACGGGCACTTCTACTTTAGCCATGAAGGCAATGGCCAAAGTAGAACCAGTCACTGCCCCATGGCAAGACCTCTAGTTTGCGCATAGTACTTCCCAACCGCCTGAAGATGTTACAGTTCAGGCACTCTTCTAGAATAATCATTACTCGACTTTTTGAAAGACCGTACATGTTGACTGTGGCTTTCGTGCTGGGAAAGCAGTTCTAGCACAGCTTAAATAGCGACATCGTTACTTACGTTGGTATATAAGGATTCCGCATCGAAGGATTCCATGGCGCATGTTTCGCTTAGCCGCACTTTACGAAGTTTACTTAAAAACATGTGGGTGTTGGTCAGGTGCGACGGAAAAAGCAAAGTAATTGTGTTAGTATAACATGTAAAAACCATCCTGTCAGTGGGACCATTCACGCAACTGAATGTAGGCCTAACTTTAACGATGGGGGTGTTATTGATGCAAAGTTGGCCAAATGCCACGGACGGGCCTGTAGATTTTGTTGGCTTCTGACGATCCATGACGTCTGTGATCTTGACTTGTGATGACTGTGCAAAGTTTTCGCATTCTGATATTTGCAAGGAGCGGGATTCTTTCCTATTCCTTAAGAATGTTCGCTATAAATTTGTTGGAGGCTGTCTGCATGCCACCATACATGATTTACGTAATTTTCTTTCGAAAGTCCTCTGGTGCCGCAATCCGCTGGATTTTTGCTGCTGTCAATGCGTCCAAACTTCACCGATAGTTTCAACGATTCTTTGACTCGGTTATGTATTGTCAACGAAACAAGCAACAACAAGCAATAGTCAACAGCAACCATTCTGGGAAGTTTATGTTGGGATCAATGGATATGTCTCGCATGAAATGCAACCGTTTTTCTGATTCTTTTGGAGTTAGCGGTTCATCCTATTCATAGTGATGTTTCCACATTTGTTGGGAGTGTTTTGCCTTCACTAACGATAGTATGAACCATCCGAGGGAATCATATATCGAAGCAAGCTGCTGTGCTACTGCTGTGCGCGTTTGCTGACGAAATTCTTATCGATGTTGATTTTCAACTCGACGTGATCTGTTATCGAATTCCATGGTACTCCGAGTACTTTGGGAATTCGACTGATTGATCGCAAATTTTGGTGGAGTCCATGATGTCTGCATCATTGGCGATGAATTCACGTAGGTTCATCTGCATAATTGAGAAGATTGTTTTCGAATCGGCGTATTTATGGATAATTCCCTCCTTGGAATCTGTGCTTGAATATAGAATGTCGACATGAAGGTTTCTGCAATTTCATCTGTCATTTCTTCATTTTTCACATAGTGCTTCGTGTGATACAGAATCGTTGCACTGAGACCGAAAGGGGAGGCGTGGATTCCAAATGTTACACGGATGAATCGGTAAACAGCAAGGTTTTCCTGAGTGAGCGCTTCCTTGATGTTCTTCACCCAAAGGCATCAAGTAAAATCTCTGTCCGACTCTTGCAGGCGTATTCGGAGGAGTGCTCTCTCAACGTCAGATAACAGGATATATTTCCTGTACGAAGCGCAGCAATATACCAAAGAGTGTTTCGATAACATTGTTGGTCCTTGATGAATCATATCATTGAGTTAGGGCAGTTTTTGTAGTGAGCCGATGCGTCGAATACAACGCGGAATTTGCAGTTGTTTTTTGTGGAGTTATCACTAGTTAGTGAGGGAGATAGTCTCTTCTGGTTAACGATGAATCTTCAGATTCGTTTACTTCTTCTAGAATGCCTGCTTTAAGTTGTTCTCTGGAAAAATTGTCGAACTGCAGTAAAATATCTGGGCGACCGCTGTCCTTTTGAAGAATATTTTTTATCGTTTCCATGAGTGCTCTGTTGTCTGGAAATTCAGAATATTGCTCCTTGAAGGGAATTTTCACATAATATCCATCATCACCTTTCTGGATGGTATAATTGAATTTCTTCAGAACTTGAGCATTTGTGTTTGCTTTTTCTTATTCTTCGGTTCAGTCTCGTCTTTTTCTCTCGCCTTCTTAGCGGGTTCTCGGTAGTGTAAGGGATAAGAGCACGGTCCCCGGAAAGGACAAGTACGGGTTCGAGTCCCGTCCGAGACTGGAGTTTTGCCCACAAATAGCCATTCTTGTGAGACTTTCGCTTCGCGCACTGCGGCGGTAAAACAGCAGTTAACAAAAACATCAAGTCAAACCAATATCATAGAAGTGTCTGTCACTAATCTCTTATCAAAATAGTACATTGAGGCTGGGATCTGTTGCTTTCTTCTTTCACCCAACCCCAGAGACGACGATGGACGTCGTTGACGGTGGCACGCTGCTAAGGTCATCGAGTTGATCCCGGCTTCTTGCAAAGCATTTTCGAGATTACTTCACTTCTTGTTTGGACTGACGGATGCTTTCATCTCAAAGGCTGACCACACTGAGCCACACATGGGATTTAGGTCAGGGCTCCAGTGTGGTCACTGTTCGAACGTTACGAAGTCAGGGAACCCCTTTTGCGGAATTTTCGGACAATTTCTGATCTGCGGTCAGGAGCATCATCTTGAAAATATGTCCGAATCGCCAAATTGTCCTATTGCGCACGAAGAGATCGAACAGGTCTCCAAATCAACTTTCACTCCTTATATTACAAAAATAATCAGTGCTTCTACCTCGGCGGTGACGCTCGCAAAGGATATCGCAGAAAGTCAGCGAGCCTAGCGCTGCATAATTTCCATTTATTTCTGCTTTATACAAAACTTGTAGCCCTGCTTACTGGGCACCTTTTTCACCGCTGATATCTTTTCGCCGGTGGACAGGAATTTCGTACGACAATTTTTTTGTATGCGGCGGGGCAGCTTCGGTGAGAAAACATTTCTCTTCTTTTTAGTCTGCTCACTGGGGGAATCACTTTCTGATCGTATGCAGGCCCTGTCGTGCAGATGATGCTTTACGATTTCGCGCAGAAAACTTCATGAGATATCCATTCATTTAGTCATTTTGGGCTCAGAATGAACTCCGCTTTTACGCAGACCCTCGCCCTGCTTCTCTAAAACTCCCACTAAATATAACCGCAGGCCTCTTAGGTTTACCACTCCTATCTGCAATTGTTCCCAACTCTCGAGAGCGTCTTATGGTTGAATGTACCGCCTGCTTGTTACACTAGTTCGTCTTTAGATGCACCGTGCGAAAAGTGCTTGTAAATGCGAAGTGACGATTTATTCAAGGGGTAATTACGCTTACTTTATTTCCAAAATCTACCAAAAGTTTAGTATCATCAGGAAGGTAATAATGTAATCTTCCTTGTGAAATAGAAGAAAGCGAACGAATTGCTATGCCCTCAGAAAAAATTCGCTATGAGCATCAGCGCGCGCTGTAATCATAATTTTGGCCCACCCTGTACTTCTGTTATTCCCTCACCTCCGACCGCTGATCGGCTTCCTTCGAGTACGTCTGAACCCTCCTCAAGAAGTGGTGTGACTAGGGGGCGACCAAAAGATCTGATCTGATTTATCAGGGAAGTATGTTAATCCCATATCTCGCAAAGGAATACGAGTGGACCAGGAGCAAGCCCTGTCTTTTGCTCAAGGTAGGCTGTGCCTCACCAAGTTACCCATACAAAATAAATTCTTACTCTTCAATGCTCGTTCTTTAGTCAATAAAGTTCCTGACTTTAACCTAATCTTAGCACAGGCTCCGTGTGCTGTCCTCGTAGCTGAAACATGGTGCAAGCCACATCAAATTCATGACGCTACTCTGAGTCACCAAGGAAGATATGCTATCTATCGCTGAGACTGACAGGGTGAAAGGCCTGGAGGTGGTGTTCTAGTTGCAGTTCGCATGGGTGTATCCCACAGGTGCATTGCAACTAGAAAATTCTCTGAATATTGCCAAGTGGTTGTTGTAGAGATGGTTATTGGCTCCCATCCCATACCGATGGCCACTGTTTACAGAAGCCCATCTTGTTGTCATGATGCTTTCAGTGAGCTCATAGCCTTTTTGACAGATGTCATCCTCAAAAGTCCCCATCGTGTTATGATCATGGGTGACTCTAACTTTCCTTTAATTGATTGGCCATCGCGTGGTCACCGTGGAAACATCAGCAATGTCTCTTCAGCTAACTTCGTAGATTTTTGTGCATCCTTCGACCTTAGTCAGGTAGTAACAGAACCCACACTTGGCCTAAACATTCATGACATTGTTCTTACATCTGACCCCTGCTTGGTCGGAAGGGTTGAAGTTTTACCTCCCTTCAGCACCTCCGACCATTGCTGTGTGAGCGTTTTATTGTCTAGTCCTATACCCTACCGGTCGCAGTTGAATAGATCTCGCCCCAATTTTGCACGGGGGCACTGCAAATGAGTCATACTCGAAATTTGTTGATGTCTGTCACTCCCTTATTCATCGACATGTTCCAATATTGAGGAACAAATCTGGTATTGGAGCAACTGCGATGCCGAGAACTATTCTCCGACTACGTGCTAGGCAGCATAACCCCCTAGCGACCTGCCTTTGTCGGCTCCTCTTTTGACAATTCTCCACTCTTTTCAGGTGCCTCTTGGAAATCCTTTCTTCAATAATGGGCGGTCCCCGCCCCTCTTTTTCTCCATCAGCATGCGCCGGTCCTCCAGACTTCATTGAATTGGTCACTTTGAGCGGCTCCAAATGAACACAGTATTCCATAAGTTGCCTTGGAGAAGATCGTACAATTCCATTGCGCGTGGTACTTCCCACCACTTCCTTGGATCTTCCACTAATCCTACACGGAGATAGGCTATGGAAGCTTTTAGCACTCCAATATCTTCTGATAGGAGATCGTGCCACTGGTGCACAAAGTCGGCAAGGTCATCGAGGTATCCAAGAATGTGGGTCCGCGCTCTCTGGTTTATACGATTCCAGCTAACATCATCGCATGAGCGGGGCCCATTCACCATCCAAACATGCGTTCCGCAGGATAACCAGAGGTCAACCGCTGCAGTGAACTGAATCCACGAAGGAACATCCTCAGGTTCCCTTAGCGGCATCACCCCCACAACGGTTCCAACTTCATCAGCGAACAAGACGCGGTTATTACGCCCGGACTTCACGGAAAGACCAGCAGTAAAACAGAGTAGTCCTTGGCCCTTTCCTGCAAAAAATCAACCTTCTCAGAACAGCTGGCACCAGAATGACGGTTCTGCTATGCTCATTGGCGTTCGCCACCACGGACGTATTGTCGACCACTCCATTGACGTGCCATATGCCATCCGTATTGAATGATCCTACTCGTATCCCACGGCCAACCAGGCAGAATCGTGTGATTAAACCGTGCCTCCTGAAACCATACCACTCATCAACTTGACATGTGAACACCGGAAATGAAGAAACAGTAGGCAACGGCGACAAATTTCGGATTCAGACCAAGCAGCTACTATTAATGATCCTTTGCACCTTGCACGAGACTGATCCTTCGCTCAACGAGATAGTTAACACTCTGGCCGCATCCAGAACACATTGCCTTCCTTCGCCATCTGCTGGAAGTGGCACCGAAGGTATGACATCGGGGATGGTAATCTTCTGACTTCGCGACAAGATGACAACGGGGAACCAGGACGTCGTCCACACGTCGTAGTCGTTGACAAATCTTTACGTACTGATAGTCTTCCACAGGCGAACTCTCGCGCGCTCTCCTTTTATCTTTAGGACATCTGCCTCTTCTCCGCCTAGTGAATTTTCCCACTGGTTCATCACTAATTTCATCTGGGTCTTTGATCAAAAGATCGAACTAAACCCTCTCTGGGTTTTCAATCTCGCGGTACGGTGGATCCCTCTCACACGCTAGCCTGGGATTTTTTGCATGGCTCCGCTCTCGCGGCATCTTCATGAAATTCTTTCACCTACTTTCGCCAAATAAGACTTGTCCACCGCCTTTGTGTCACCATAGTATTTCTTCATGCATTCTCTATACCTTTCCGAGCGACTTCATCACGGATCACTCGCATACCGCGTACAAGCTCCGTTCTGTTGTCGTCGAGGTCAATCTCACTAAGGCGCACTCTACTCTCACGCAACGAGTTCTGGGGAACGACCGGATCAAACCATATAGCAGGAAGAACGGACTTTCTCCCGTCCCTGCATGCGGTGTAACACTGCACGCGAAGGCTGCATTCGTGAGCCGCAAATCCCACATTTCTGGCACTTCTATCTTTTTCTTCAGAATTCGCTGCGGGATCCCTATCGCTTGCTCTGCTGCCACATCCTCTCATGAGTTGTACCCTTTTGTGGCAGTGTGCTTGATACCGGAAATTTTTGCAAGTTCATCGAGCATTTCATTCACGAGCTCAGTTCCCTGATCCGTGTGCAATTGCTTCGGCCAGCGACCTCCCTCGCATATCCATCGCTGGAATATCACTACTGCCCTGGAGGTCGCTGTCTTGTCCTTCATTGAGTAAGCGCCTAGACATTGTGGAGAAATGATCCGCATGTGCTAGTATATACTTCATGCCACTGGCACTGAAACCCATTTTAAAATATCGGCGTATACGCAGTCGAACGGTTTGCTCGCCACAAAGGGCTTCAGTGGCGGCGTATTGGTTGGTCTGGGATTTGTCAGGGAACATTTCCTGCAGGCTCGCACCCACAATGTCTGGCAATGTCTTTCTCCATGGTCCCCCAGAAGACTATTTCCAAGTATTCGACACATCTTCTTCGCCGAGAAATGCCATGCGAAACATCCTCCGTGTGCCTCACCGAACACCTCTATCCTTTTTGATTTGGGAACTACAACCACTGCAGTCCCGTCTTCTCGCAGCAACTTCAGGGCGCCTTCCTCCACCATGAAGTCTGCCACTTTCAGTCTTTTTGCCATGCCAGACAACTTAACATATTCGTCCAGTCTATTTGCCCTCAAACTTTCGAAGACTCTGCTATAGTCTTCATCATTTTGCAGCTCTCTCATCCACTCTGATGTTCGACTTCAGACACCGAACAAACAAATTGTCTTCTCCTGAATTGGGTATTTCGTCTACCTTCCCATCCGCTGGGAGTCCTCTTGTCGGCAACGGCATTGGCCTTGCCTTACACGTATTCGATGCTAAGCCTGTACTGCTGAACCTCTTAGCACACTTGCGGAAACATTTTGCCTCTTGAAAAGGACCGTGAGCGATCGATGGTCCGTCCTCACTATAACGTGCATGCCATACACGAAGAAGTGGAGCTTACGCGAAGCCATTACAATACTCAACGCCTCCAAATCGGTTATGTGGTAATACCGCTCTGCCCTTGAAACTTTTTCGACACAAAATAGATGGGATGCAGGAATCCGTCCTGTCCCTTTTGTGACAAAACAACCCCCACTCCAATTCGGGATACGTCCGCGTAAAGAATAAACGGGCGCACACCGCTGCTCGTTGCCTCAATGTCCGGCTGTGCCAACACAGGTGGCTGCATCAGACCTGCCTTCAGTTGCTCAGAAGCTTCTTCTTCTGCCCTATGCCATCGCAAGGGCGCTTTCGTAGTGGTCAACTCGAACAAGGGACGTGTGATACTTGAAAAACCTAGCACGAATTTCTGTTAATATCCGCACAAGCCCAAAAAAGTACGCATTTCTGCCAAACACGTTGGAGGTGGATAGTTTTGAATTTTCTCGATCTTGACGGGATCAGCGTGAACCCCTTCACTATCCACTTCATGGCCAAGGAAGGCTACTTCCCTCCACAACAGCATGCATTCCCGAGGCTTTAGCTTCAAATCAACCCGTTTCGTGGTCTCTAAAACGGTCTCAGCATCTTCATATGCTGCTACTTGGTTTCCGTGGCAATCAGCACGTCTTCAATGTACACGAAAACGTGTTGGTTATCATGTTCCCCAAAACTGAGTCCATGAGTCTCTGAAACCTTGCTGCGGATGTGCACAGGCCAAAGGGTAGGACTCAAAACTGGAACAAGCCTTCGGACGTTACGAACGCACTCTTTGTCTTCGCATCTTCCGACATCGGGATTTGCCAAAATCCCGAGGCTATGTCCAGCGTGCTGAAGTACTTTCGACCTTCTAGGCTATGAAGAATCATATCTATCCGCGGCAGTGGGTATGCGTCTTTTTTCGCATTTTTGTTAAGCTCCCGTTAGTCGATACGCAATCGTAACGGTCCATCTTTCTTTTTCACCAAAACGACCGGCGATGCCCACTCTGACTGCGAAGCTTCTATAATGCCTCGATCCAGCAGTTCCTTGAGCATTCCTTTGAATTGCGATCGCGCACCTTTGGGCACAGGTCTTACCTTCTGACGAATCGGCGACGTTCTGTATGACTAAATCGGTCTGTGTCAGTTCTCTGTCTTCCACGGCGAACACACTCGGTCACGATTCTCCATAATTCCCATCGTCCTCCTCACAGTGCTTCCTATTCTCTCTCAAAAGGTTATCCATCAACAGTTTCCTTCGCTTTCTGCAATGCTTGCTTAGCTAATATCAAAACGCCCGTTGCTACCCTAGTTGTCTTCACTGCGGTGCACTCAACATCATCCTGCTCGAACTTGTCTACTTCTAGACCGGTTCGAAAAATTAGCGGTTCCTTCTGCTGTCTGCTCCCTTTATCCTATCATTTGGCGTAGCGTTCTTCACCACATTTTCACGCTGCAACGGTCGTTTGTTCACCATCACATTCCTTTACTGGGATCTTCACCACCCTCTCGAATTTCATTCGGTTGCCCGACGCATCGAAAATCCATTTCCCGAAGTCTAATGACAGCTCCTGACAATATGGCGGCTGACCTTGATGAGATTATATTATAGACCGGCATAGGCATGATGGATATCTCCGAACCTGTATCCAGCAGCGCTCTCCATATTCTTCCACCTACTTCAACCTTGCTTAGGTGCTTTTTCTCAGATGAAGAAGTCTCCAATTGCTGCGGGTGCGACATCCCCTTGGTTTTTTCATCCTCTTGGAGTTGCGCGACGCCTGTCGCTTCACTCTCCACGTGTCTAAATCCAGCTCTGCAATTTCTAGCGGGTTGCCCTATGCCTTAACATTTGTAACACCTCGTCTTTATTCCTTTCTGTTTTTCTTGACGGCCTTTTTCCACATCTCTCACCCTTTGTTTGGCTTCACGTGCGTACTAGAACACCTGCTCTTCTCACAACCCACGTTAGAAGTCCTGGGTGCCGTGCTACTAGCCAACAGACGTGATGGTATTTTGCTCATACTCATCGACCTCGTATTTGCCAAAGTCAGGTTCCGCCGCTTAATTCATAGCGGTATCCTTGAGGCTGGTGTACCAATAGATGATAAGATTTAGGTGAATGTACCAGTTGCTCATACAACTGATGGGTCCTCACTGTCATCAGAGCAGTCTCATTCAGCTCTGGATATACCTTGGCTGACAGCCGTCCTAATTGTACGCAATGCTCTGCCACCGATTGCTCTTCGGCCTTCCACAGCCTTCTCAGCTTCCCTTATGCGACTACTTTGGTGGTCTGTGCATCAACCCTGTACGTCTTGGCTATAGCTGCCGCTAAACCCTCGAAAGACCCTCGCCTAATGCTGCGAGGTAACGCCTCATACTGCTTTTTGGCATGACCACTTAGCTTCGACTTC
The DNA here is from genome assembly GCA_900617895.1 of Haemonchus placei. Taxonomy (NCBI): domain Eukaryota; kingdom Metazoa; phylum Nematoda; class Chromadorea; order Rhabditida; family Trichostrongylidae; genus Haemonchus; species Haemonchus placei. Next base: position 16,470 of record UZAF01016865.1, read on the forward strand.
AACAAGGTTTTTAGCTCTTCGCTAGATCAGTTTTGTGTTATATATTTCAAGGAAAAAGACCCAATGAAATTCTTCCACGGAAGATCCTTATCTTCCCCCGAAAATAGTCTGACATCTGGGAGCGCCACATATCTCAAATAGGCTCCTAACTGATTCTCCGCGAGTGAGATGGATCCTTGACTACTCGGCGTCGGCTCATCCACTCACTATCGCAACTATCAATCTCGCTCAACTCGTCCAAACTAGACATCGATGATAACTCACTGGGCTCCATCGGCGTCTTCCCTGAGGATTTTCTGGATCTGCTCGACACCGAGTTGCTCAACTCTTGCGGCTTTTTTCGCCCAGTTTGCAATGTATGTTTACATGAGCTCACCTCGCGCTGCAACCTCTTCAATGCTTCGATATCAGTCTTCGATGTCTCCTCAGCTGCCTTACCTGGCACCGTCGTTCATACGCCGCTTCTTAGGGACTCCTAATTACGCGATTTGAGTGACCGCAGTTCCTTACGTGCCAATTTCAGCTCGCGCTGCAGTGACAACACTTCTTTTTCCTTCTCCATTAATTTTATCATCCTCTTTTTCAACTCCTTACAATTCACCACTGTCTGTTCTCGCTCCCATCCCGTACACTTCTCAATCTCATTGATCATAGCTGCCTTTATGGCTAGCTCTTCCACGGCCTCTACTACTTCCATCTGCGCGAAGCAATCCAATGCCGCCATCAGTTCCTCTGCAACATTTCTCTCCTTTTCCTCGCACGCTTGCTTCAACTGTGTCAATTGCTGCTCTACCTTAGCTACAACTATTCGCAGCACTCTCTCACAGTTCTCCCGTCTCGCATCTCCCGAGCGCCAGTATTTTGCCACCGACCAACACTTCCACCTCTTTCACACTTTCGAGCGCTTGGTGACATATCTTAAGCGCGTCCAGCTCTTCATCCTTGTTCATATCAAGGGTCACTGGGGTGTCAACCTCCATCTCACGCTATTGTGGGGCTACTGCAACATGTGTGATTACTTCGGCATCTCTCGCATCATCCGGCACCACCGACGCCATCGCACGCACGCCAGGTTATGTGTGGTGCCAGGTTCCTTCAGTCGATATCAATCGATAGTCGTGCACAACTTAGTTGCCACAGAGAAGAGGACTGCGTTTACTCTTTACCAAAGGGGTGCACCACTATCGGTTCCCAGCTAGCGAAGGAATCTGACCCTGCACTGTCTCAACAAGTTGGGCTCTCTTTGGAAAGCCACTACTCGCTAGCAGTGAGTGAAACAACGACCACTCGAGGGAAACCCAGGGGATCGTTGCTGACCGAAAAAAAAACGAGAAATCCGTGACCAGAACTTTCACCTATTTGTGTCCAATGCTCACTCCTTTACAGGTCGGCTTGGACCCCAAGTAGTATCTTCAGGTAAAATTTAGTGCAGTTTTCGACCGAGCACACCGGATCTAACATCAACCGAACCAAACGGTTTATTTTGGCAATTATAAAACAATGGTAAAACGGTAACATGCAATAAGCAATCAACAGCTACTAAATTGACGAACGGGTAGGATACCTGACACTAAAAAAACTGAGCCGGAAGACGTGCTGTGGCGCAGAGGACTCCCACCGGAGAAAATAAGTAACAACTAATCTTAGTTTTTTTTTTAATCTTAGTTTCATGAACAGTGAAATGCCTCGTAAATGGAAACATGCTATTGTTATTCCGCTGCCCAAAAAAGTACCGCTTTCTGATCCTGGAAACTATCGGCCTATAAGCTTGATCTCTATTTTCGCCAGAGTTTTTGAAAAAATTCTCAGGAAATACATGGTTTCTCATATCGATAAGTTTAGAATAATTCCAAATTCCCTTCATGGTTTTTGTAAAGGTAGGTCTATTGAGACTTCTTTACTGGATTGTCTCAGTGACTAGACAACCTCTTTGGATCGGGGCAAAAATGTAGATGTGGTTTATTTTGATTTCCAAAAAGCATTTGACAAGGTTTCCCATGAGTTATTGATTCAAAAGCTGGAACAACTTGGTTTTCATCCTCTGGTGAGGAATTGGATAAAAGAGTTTCTGTGTAATAGAACATTTCAAGTTTTAGTGAAGGACTCTTTCTCATCAGTTCGTACCGTGAAATCAGGAGTACCCCAAGGCGGGGTACTTTCACCGGTTTTGTTTAACATATTTACATCAGACTTTCCCTGTTTTCTTAAGGATCTTGGCGTTGTTTGCAACCTCTATGCAGATGACATAAAAATCTATAAAGAGGTCTTCGGAGTCGGGTCTGACATAAATCTCCAAAAAGCAATTGATAAAGTAGCTGAATGGTCTGAAAGGAATCATATTCCTCTTTCCATTGAGAAAACACAAATGCTGTGCCTGGGTAAACATGCTCGAAATCCTTCATATCGTTTGGGCGGCTCAACACTTAAAGTTGTATCAGAAGTCCGCGACCTGGGATTTCATTATGACAGAACTCTTAACTTTTCTAATCATTATAAAGTACTAGTTTCAAAAGCCCTCCGTCGAAGTTTCAATGTTTTCAAGGTGCTTCGCACCAATGACTCTAAAACTCTGCTTAGGGCTCTCAAGGTCTACGTCCGTCCCATTTTGGAATGTGGATCTACTGTTTTCACACCCTATAAGAAAAAGATATTTATGCTTTGGAAGGAGTTCAGAATAGCTTCACTCGTAAACTTATGATGCGAAGTCATCGTTTAAATTATAACGAAATACCTAGTGGAAGTGAGCGTAATAAGATACCTGGTCTAAAGTCTCTTGAATGGAGAAGAAAGAAATGTGACATACTTATGGCATATAAAATTTTAAATGGCATAACCCCCGTGGATATATCCAAGTTCTTCACAATCGTGTCTTCAAACACGCGAGGCTCCTCCGCTAAGATTTCAACCATGCCAGCAAGAACTCAAAGCACAGTTTTTCAGTAACAGAGTTAGATCTAGCTTCAATTCGCTTTTACGTCGTAATCTCGTCCTCCCAAATTATTGTACTTTCAAGAGATCCATTGACAAGTTCATTTCACTTAATTGAGTTTATTATAAGATCCTATAGTTTGTTTTATTTCCTTTTTCCTTGGTTGTGTTCTTTTCATCATTTCACATGTTTACAACATGTCCGTTAAATAAAATAAAACTATCGAATCCCGTGTGTTGTGTTCTTATCGCTCTCTGTTATCGCGGACACCTCTTTTGGCGCCAACGATTACTGACCGAAATGGTAAATGACCCATCGCGAATCGAAGATCACGTGCACAGCAATTGCTCCACCTCATACGTCAACCAAGAAGAAGCTCAGGGGTTCTCTCGCCTCAACATCTTTCTTTTGGGTGCTTGAGTTTTGTGCATGAGATCGACCAATTATCTTGCGAACCACTATATAACCTATGTGGCGATCGTGTCTTAGCGTAGATAGAAGCAGGTGAACCTCGATTTATGTCTTTTCTTTGTGTACTCTGTGGTTCGAATGTTTTTGTCATGTGACGTTCAATTTCCTGACCTTGTTTCAGGACTGTGTCCAAACGTCCATTTGTTTTTCCATGGTCCATGTACCATCGTGTGATAGTGCTACTTTTTTTCTCGAGGACAGGTCTTTTTACGTCATCCCTGAACCTAGCAAAACCTTCGACATCAATCACTCTTCCTTCACTTTTGATCATCTCGTGATCGAGGAGAGTCGGTCGAATAGTTTGCATTGATCTTTCAAACCTGCACTTCGAGCCCGTCGAACTTCCATTTGTCCGTGCAGGTCGGTGATGATGACAGATGTATTTACATACTTCTCTTGCAAATGCTTCACCACCAAGGGATATTTTTCGATTTATTTGGTCTCTTTCAGCAGATGGGCGTGCTTCTCTTTTCTGGACTTAGAGTAGGTAGTTAAACTCTCGGAAATCCGACAAAGGAGTCGAATGAATTGTAGCATTGAATAACTCCCAAAACTTGTCCCACTCCAACACTCAACACTGAATTCTGAGATGGGAGTCTTTGGAAGTTCGGCTCGATTTATTGTGGAGTGCAATACTGTACCAGAACTAGTGCTTGCTTTTCTACCTCAAGCCGGGCTTGAGGTAGAAAGTCTTCCGATTCCGATGGTAAGTTCTGGCCTTTCTCCAACTGGTCGAAAATGCGCTCTTCTTCTTCGTTCTCCAGTGAGTGTTGAGGTTTGTCAACTGTTTCTGCGGAAGCGGAGAAGGCTTTTTCGAAAGATGTTTGAGTTGCACGTATATGAGCTAGTGCATTGTTAATTTGGCTTATCAGATTTTCCGCATTACATTGATCATTTGGAACTGGACCATTTGCTGAGTGGTTGTAGGTTTCCAAAAGGTCATCCAATGCACTTGCTTGGCGGTTGCTATGACTTTGCGAGCCCCGAGTGAGGCCGCCAAATATCGAATTTTGTTTTGCAATGCTTTCGAATGATTTAAACTGATTTGAAGAAGACGTGTACTGAGTGACGTGACTAGAAGTAGCTATTTGCGAGCCTGCTATTCTAGAGTCGATTGTTTATGGCTTCCCGGAATTGTAACCACGAGCACTTCACCAATTTTTAATAGCTTAAACTAAAATTCTATTTCGCTTGTATAGTGAATGAGTGAACCCTCGTTGTCGTAGCTCTTCTCATCTGGCCGATGCACCAAAGTTTTTGTGTTGAGGGTAGTCCAGATGTACAGACACAGTGTCTGTTTTGCCTGCCATGCGTCTGTTAGATACTGCTCCTTGATGCTCCTGTCGTACTCCGATGTTGCTTAACAGCTTATTGCTGGAGGACATGTAGTTTTGGCAACGAGTGTAGAAACGGTCGATCGAAGCGGTGAAGAAGAACAAGCATGAGAAGAAGCACCTTTTGGCATGTTTTATATACCGCACTCTATAGCCACGATGGTGGAGACTCAGCACTGGCTCTGGCAAGGCAGTGTTGAGACTCTAGGGAGCAAGCTTGCTAAAACAGCGATAAAACAGCCTCAGTACCCCGTACCCTGGGCCCAGCCGACTCCGGCGTCGGACGGTATGGCGACCGGTGAGGCGAAGAAATCGCGGGTTGCACAGAACGCCTTGGATTTCGGCCCATGACAGTACTACCTCCACACGACACGGAGACTATTTCCTACTTTATACCTACAATGCAAGAGCAGTCTCCTCCAATGCAGCTCTTCTTGAGCTCCTCGATGCGGCTAGTCACATTAAATATCATGTTATTGCTCTGCAAGAAACCAAAAGCCGGAGGACCGACGCACGACGAACGAACGATGGAATCCTCGTCACTCGTGGTGTCGGCGGCGTTGGTTTCATCGAGCACCCATCTGTCATCCATCTCACCGATTCTCACGAAGTCCTGTCTCCTCGCTTTGCCATCCCACGCCTACGACATACGCATTTGAAGACCATCCCTATCGTCAACTGCTACTCTCCGCACTCTACAGCTGACGAAGTAGGGCTCAATGCGTTTTACGACCAACTTGAGGAAATCATCCACAACGAAAGGTCCTTCTACAAATCCGTTGTTGGAAATTTCAACGCTAGGCTGGGCGATGCACAAGAAGAGGAGTTCAGGAGTGGAAAGTCCGGAAGACAGGAACGAGAACGGAAACCGTCTAGCTGGGCTCCTGTCCGCGGCTCGACTCTTCCATTTAAATTCTTTATTCAAGAAGAAGGAACATCAAATGGTACAACTCATGCTGAACTGGACCACATACTTACAAACAGGAAGTGGTGCTTACTAGATGGTACCATCTTTCTGCAGTGGTTCTGATCATCGACTCCTTCGCGCTAAGATCAGATTCAGTCACAAGCTTTAAAAGATCTCCCAGCATCGCGCAAGAGCTCGAAGCACGTTGTATACGACGGAGATGTTCTGAATGACGCCTTGTCCCGATATGACGGGCAGGTCTTGAATGAACCGACCGAAGACTACGACGCGCTGGTTCGGGGTCTCCCCACTTGTGCTGAACAGGCCAAACTTCCTCGAGTGGATACCTCCCCTCGCATTTCAGATGCGACGAAGGATCTTCTCAGGACAAGAAGGAACCTGAGGCTTAATCAGAACGCCACACACCTTGAAAGGCTGCAAGCGAATATCAGCTGCAGTCAGGCAGTGCGGCGAGACCTTCAGCTATACAGGGAGAGGAGACTACTGGAGACTGCCTTGAACAGGTCCAGTCTGAGAAAATACCGTCGTGATCTCCAGGACCACAGTATTCCCCTTTCGTGCTTGAAGAAGGAGGACGGAACAATTACAACATCGGGATTTGAGATGGAGGAAGTTACACGGAGGTTCGATACCAATCTGTACTGATCCACGACACACGTGCGAAAACCAGAAATCCCCTCCGGCGGAAGAGCACCACGGGCCCTTCCTTCGGAGGTAAGAGTTGCGATTGCGAGCATGAAAAGGGGTACAACTCCAGGCTCCGACAAGATCTCAGCCGGGCTACTTCGTGCAGGAGGCTACGAACTTCCTGCGCTTCTCGCAACACATGACATCCCATCGCCAGAAGAAGAAGATCCCAACCAGTGGAGGAACTCGCGGGTGGTCATTCTTCACAAGAAGGGAGGCCGAGATGATTTTCGCAATTGCCCCAAAATAGGCTTGTTAAGTGTGCTTTACAAGCTGTTCACGAAGATAATTCTGACCTGCATATCGCGAACGCTGGATGAAGCTCAACTTGTAGAGCAGGCCGGATTCCGGAAGGGATTCAGCTGCTTAGACCACATCCAAGCGGTCGCAATGATCATCGAAGTGAATTCCAAGTGCCTCTTGTTCACACATTTGTTGACTATGAAAAGGCTTTTGACAGCGTCGAAACGAATGCGTCCCTGTCAGCACTGGTCAATCAAGGAGTGGACCCTCCCTACATAAGAACACTAGCTGACTGCAGTAGTTGCTGCAGCGTGGCGGTGAAGCTGTTCAACGACCTCTCCACATTCCCATAAGTAAGGGTGTGAGACATGGTGGCAGTATTTCGCCGAAGCTGTTCACAACCGCGCTGCAGTGGGTTACGAAGTCGCTAGACTGAGAGGAAAAGGGCATTCGTGTGGATGGACGGTTCCTCTCAAATCTCCGCTTTGCGGACGACATCGTTCTCCTTTCAAGCAGCATCACGGAATCTGAGGCTTTGCTTGCTGAGCTTAATACAGCAGGCAAGAAGGTAGGACTGCGGATCAACCAAACAAAGACACAGTTCATGAAGAATGCTTGGGCCGACAAAGGTCAAATTAAGATCGATGGTACACCCATCAAGGAGGTTCCGTCCTACGTGTAATTCGGGCGTTCCATGAATATGGACAACGACATGAGGGAAGAACTGGTGAGACGGCACTAATTAGCGTGGGCAGCCTTCGGACCTCTGAAAGGGGTCACCAAACATCTGGCTGACCCGGAACGTCGCGCTAATCTGTTAGATTCCAGTTCTTGCGCTCTGTTACGGGTCGGAGACTTGGGTGACCAGTGCATCCACGTCAAGGGCTCTGAACATAAGTCACAGAGCGCTCGAGCGATGTCTTTTGAGGTTCAACCGACATACGCAATATCGAGCCGGACTCCGCAGCTCCGATATGCGCAGAATGTCTCGACTCCGCGATCCGGTGGAACACATGAAGAACGCAAAATTTCGGTGGGCCTCATACAATGAGAAGAGATGATGACGGATGGATGAAGAACAGTCGAGTGGGCTCCCATAGGATCTCCACGATCTAAGGGCAGGCCTGCTGCGAGATGGGGGATGTGCTTCTCGACCACGTGAAACAGCTGCTATAGCAGCTGAACGACTCCTTACGTCGCCATCTTCGTCGATTCCCGAGTTTACCAAGGATGGCGATTGCGAAAGACAGAAGCATGGTTTGTTGCTGGTGCTCGCACATGAGTGAAGACGAGCTGTATAAGTATGTACGTAAGTAAGTTAGTTAGTAAGTTAGTAAGTAAGAAATTAAAACTGCTAAATGAGTCTACCAGAAAAATTGTTAGCCCTCAAAGATTGTGTGGGCCATGCATGGACAGTAGTGCCACTTGGAATGCGGAAATGCTCGTTACAGTCACAAGGGTCGCCGTGGCGTAGTGGCAGTACTCTCTCCCTCCAAGCGAGCGAGGTGGGATTGCTTCACGACGCCGCGCGAGTTTTTGCAAACTGTGCCTTCTTTCGAATAAATGCTCTTAAACCGTTTTTTGTAATTCAAGCTAGTGCCTTATTTCTCCATATGTAATAACAACTTTGTCATCGTTGAATATAAGCCAGTTGTACTCATTTGATACTTGTAAGCCGAGGAAACTCGTTTGCAAAATTTTCGTCGTATGTCAATGTGTAAAAAGTCTACTCATGTTTTAGAATGACTCCGTGGTTACCGTGTACGTACGGCAAACTGATCCTTGTCATGAAACGAGAGTGAGGAGACAAAATATCATCTTTGTGCCCCTGTTGGTAGTATAATATAAAAGGATGATGGTTCATGGCAATTAACATATTGCAGCTGGATGGAGTAATTTCTCACACGGTGTGGTTAAGTCTTGTAATATATGAAAAGGGTGAGCACGGTGGGGCAGAGGCTCTGTCATGAAGGCACTGGCTAGGGCTACTAAATTGGGATACAATGCGACTCCAATAGGACACTGGAATGCAATCGTTAGCTTGAATCTGTAAAAAAAACGGCATAGGAGCATTTATTTGATTGCAAAATTTTGCGCGGCGTCGGGAAGTAAGCCCACCTCGCTCGCCTGGAAGGGGAGAGCACTGCCACTGCACCATGGCGACCCTTCTGACGACAACGGGCAAATGCGCATTACAAATGGCGCTACCTCTCAATGCATTGAGCAAGCAAACTCCGGAGGTTCATAAGTTTTTTGATAGACTCACTTGGCAGTTTCGATTTTTAAATTTGTAAAAGGTATTAGGAACTCTATCGATATACCTAAGTCTCTATCTTCAGTTCCATTAGAATTTGAAACCCTTTCTGGTAAAGCATAACGATTCTCGATTCTTCTATGCGCTAAGGTTTCTGAAGGAACTGGTGTGTCATGTTCATTCAGAATTGATACAAAAGCTATTCGACAGCTCACCAAGGCTCGAACACATTTAAGTGCACCAGACATTCTGACGCCCAACATGTTCTAGTCCGGAATCATCAGCTAAAGCACATCAGCGCACATTACAAAAAGTAACTCACAAAAATCCTCTATATATAAAGCGCTAACTTTGTGTGTCCGTTCGTATGCCCGTTTGTGTGTCCTGCCAAAAGTCACGTAGGCCCGATCAAGAGCGTGTAGGTCACGTGAGCGCGATGAGAAAACAGTTATGACATGGAAAGTCAAGTGATGCTCTTTATATTGGTCCGTTGATTAATATTCAGTCTATTTATGACGTCACAGACTGAAAATCACAACTCGCCTTCCATGACGCAGGAAAATCAGACCCTTAGGAACTAGAGGAGGTTGGAATGGAGATCACCTATTAGTGTCAAGAGATCAATATCCACAAAACGGCATCAGATCATTCAAATTGGGGAATATCACCTAATTCTTACGCACCAAACATTTTTCTGGATATTTGCCGTTGTGCTACATTCCTATACCATGGACGATTCATCTGTCCATTTGCAGCCAACTGAGAGAGGAGAGAGGTTGAACTCGTGGACAGAAAAATTTTCTTTTACCGGAAAGACCTTCGGCAGTTAACCTATTTTCCAGACTAGACGTGTAATTCTCTATCCTTGGTATATATAATCCAAAGTTAGGTATGTATGTCTGTTCGTATGTAGGTTTGTCTGTCTGTCACACAATCCGGTTTTACTTGAAAAAAAAAAACACCTTTAGAGGTCGGAGCAAATTCGGGATGGGTGGAGCCCAAGACAAAATCAACAGAGCACATACGAGCTCTGCAGAGCAAGTGCCGGAATGGGCAATGCCATCATTCAAACATCTTATTTTAGCTTCGAAAAAGTCCAGACAGCAGGGAAAAATGTTCAAAGATGAGGATTGGGCCAACAAACCAGGCGGAGGAGACCCATGTGTTGTGGGCGGAGCCCTCTCAAAATGGGCAGTACTTTTCAGATGTATTCGTAACTCCATTTAATTAAGGTGCAGAGGCCAGGGAAAAAAATAAGAGTGAGCATGGCCTTATGCGTGCTAGGCATGCGTAAGGCTAGCGAAGCCCCATTCATGATGGGCGGGGCGTGCGATGAGACGAAAGCCACTTTTCAAAAATGAATGCAACTTTGCTTGGAATCGTTCTAGAATGCGGAAAAAAGTGATTGCAGGTAATGGACAAATGTGGCCAAATCCTCGAAGTGGGCGGGGTTGGCACTAAAGTGGGCGGGGCTTAGACAAAAATTTATAACTCTATTCAGAAACTTTCTAGAAACGGCCCCATTTCACATCCCAGAAAAATGATGGCCGCTACAGAAGTGTAAGGGAAGAGGCCCAGTGATAATAAAGGTCTATAGTGAAAATCAGATCATGTGGCTCCGTCCTCATGGCTATAGCCCTTAGCGCGATAGCGTGCGTAGCTCAGGAAATGAACAACCTTCCCCTCAAGTACCCAGAAATGATTGACCTACCACGGTCCAGTGTCACCAGATCGAGAGTATTTCAGTATACAGGTTTAGACTATTTTGACCCATCGACAGTCTTTCGCGAAGAAAGAGAAAAGAAGGAAAAGATCTGTATTTATGAACGTATATTCAATTGTGCAGTAACATGAATGATACATTTGGAGTTGGTACTCGGTAATACGACGGAGCAATTCCTCACCGCTTTTCGCCGCTTCGTCGCAAGACGGGGGAAGCCACAGACAGTTATCTCTGACAACGCTAATACATTCTGGTTGGGCAGCCACGTATTTAACCAATCTCTCGGGAAAAGCGAAGAAGAGCCGTCCATCAACAAAGCGATGAGCAACAACTGCACAGAATGGCATTATATAACACCGTTTTCACCCTGGAAAGGTGGCTTCTATGAGCCTCTCATAAAATCGGTTAAAAGTTCATTATTCAAAGCAATAGGAAGACGGATTCTCATTATTGACCAGCTCACCACGCTCCTGCATGAAATAGAAGCATGTTTAAACACAAGAACTCTCCTTTTAGAACAAGAACATATCAAGAAACTGATCCCGAAGGAAGCGGGGTCTGGGTAGTGTAAGGGATAGGAGCACGGTGCCCGGAAAGCACAAGTACGGGTTCGAGTCCCGTCCAAGACTGAAATTTTGTCCATAAATCGCCAACCTTGTGAGACTTTAGGAACGCGCACTGCGGCGATATAACAGCAGTTAACAAAACATCAAGTCAAAACAAGTTATGTGAGTGCTGATAAGCTATGTATGTATGTGTTGTTTGTATGTGTGTGTATGTGTGTATGCGTGTATGTGTGTATGTGTGTATGTACGTGTGTGTATGTATGTATGTATGTGTGTATATGTGTATCTTTGTATATGTGCATGTGTATATGTGTATATGTGTATATATGTATATTATATGTGTACATGTGAATGTGTATGTGTATATGCGTTCAAGCTCGGTAGAAGCACAGGCTGCAGGATGGGAGCACTTAGGGTGGGTAGCAGGACCGGACTTCGCCAGCAGGGGGCGGTGTTTGTGCGAAACTAATGTTTGAGCGGAAGATCATAACTCCTGTCCCCTTGGACCTAGAACGTTCAAGTTTGAAAGAAATGCTGGGGGCAGGATGGGAACACTTATGGTGGGTAGCAGGATCGGACTCCGCCCACAATGGGCCAGGTCTGTCCCCTTGGACCTAGAGAGTTCTAATTCGCTAGGATTACAGGAAACAAGATGGGAACACTCATGGTGGGTGTCAGAACTAGATCCCGTCCACAGGAAGCGGGTTTTGCACTGAAATAGTCAATTTGAACGTAGGGCGTTCAAAACTGGTGAAGAAATGTAGGCATAGCATAACATAACGCGAACAAAACCATCCAGGGTGGATTATCTAGGCACTAATGGTGAAACTCAAACCAAAAATCGACGACCTCAACCGAGTACATTTCAGAGTCCTGGAAAGTTGGGTGAGGACGCGAACCAAACCTGCGATCCTCACGTAAAGTCGCTGCCTTTTCTTCGAGAACGATACATATGATGGAAATTATTGTTATAGGATCAAAAGAAGCGTTGTGAACAAACTGTCCAATGTGGATTATATAGACACTAGTGGTGAAGCTCACACCAAAAGTCGACGACCTCAATCAAGTACGTTTCAATGTTCTGGAAAGTTGGGTGATTAAGTGAACCAAACCTGCAATGCTCGCGTAAATTCGCTGCCTCTCCTTAGAAAACGATGCATATGATGGACATTATTGTTATAAGATCAAGAGAATAAAGCGGTTATTATAGCCATGCCTAAACACTATCAGTTATGGAGCGCCAGTTTATTACTCTGATGATGTTGTATTTCTCTTATTCGTTGCTTTGCATCGAGTTTTGGTGTGCTCTTCCTCATTCAAAAAATTTTTCGCAAATTTACTCATATGAATTGTTATTGTCTTGAAAGCTTCATCGTTACTCAATGTTAAGTGCCGAACTGTTCTCCACTAGGGCGTTCTGTCATATTTGTTGGCACATTTCAACTCGCATAATGTTTCTAGGATCTTTTCCGTTCTATATTGTTGCTCTCGAAATCAGAACTGCACATCGATTCTTATTTTCATATTCGTGAGCGTCGTCAAGCATTGAACCACCATTTCCTTTGCTCTGTTCATAATCCTCTTGAATAAAACTTGGAAACAATAGAGGCGACAATGAAAAAACACTTATGGTGGTTGGAAGGAAAGGACTCCTCCCATAGGGGCGGGCTTTGTGCGAAATAAATGTTTCAGCTTAAGAACATAACTTCTGTTCCCGTGGACCTAGAAAGTTCTAGGATTACAGGAAACAAGATGGTAACACTTATGGTGGGCAGCAGGATCGAACTCCGCTCACAGTGGGCGGGGTTTGAGCAGAAATACATAAATCCTGTCCCCGTGGAACTAGAACGTTCAAATTTGGTAGCAGTACTGGGGGCACGATGGGAACGCCTACGATGGGTGGCAGGACTGGACCCCGCCAACAAGGAGCGGGGTTTGCGCGAAATTGTCAGTTTGACCCTAGGGCGTTCAAATTTGGCAGGAGTACAGGCGACAGGATCGGAACACATATGGTGGGTGGCAAGACCGGACTAAGCTCACAATGGGCGGGGTCTGAGCAGAAATTCACAACTCCTGTCCCCTTGGGCCTAGAACGTTCAAATTTGGTAGCAGTACTGGAGGCACGATGGGAACGCTCACGATGGGTGGCAGGACTGGACAACAATCCAATTGGACTATCGTGGCACTAATGGGTAGAGCTCAAACAAAAAATCGACGACCTCATTGAAGAACATTCCAGTGTTCTGGAAAGCCGGATAGAGACGTGAAGCAAACCTACGACGCTCACGTGAGTTCACTATCTTTCCTTCGAAAACTCCTTGATGTCGATAATTGTTGTTAGAAGACCAAGAGGAAAGAGCGTGCCATTCTATCATTTTGATTATGCTGATACCTCTCAATCAGGATTTTGTACCAAGTTCCGGTGTGTTCCATCTATTTCACTCTTTATTTTCAAAAATTTTCTCCTCTGAGTTGTCAGTTTTAAGATTGATAGATCCATTCTTTCTATTAGTCTCGAAAGCGTCATCATGTAGTCGATGTTATGTGCCAAACTGCTCTCCACTAGGGCGTTGTGACATATTTGTGCACATGTATTGACTCTAGCAATAATCTTCGAAAATTTAGCTTCCAAATTGACGTTTCAAATTGAAAAGTTGCAGATCGATTTTCATCATCATATTCTGGAGTTTCGCCGAGCATTGAATGCCCTCTTCTCCGCTCTGTACAGAATCCTCTCTAGAGTGTGGATGAAGGGGGGATTGAGTGAAAATTGTTAGTTTGGCTCTGGCGCGATAACGTGATAGCACTACAGGCGGCTGAATAGGAACACTGATGGTTGGTGGTTGGTGGCAGGAATGAACTGCGTCCAAAAGGGCGGAGCGTAAGCGAAAGTTGTTAATTTGGACCTAGAGCATCCCAATTTGGTAGAAGTACTGGGGGCACGATGGGAACGCTCACGATGGGTGGCAGGATGGAGCTCTCCGCCTACGAGAGGTTGGGGAGGGTGGGAGGGGGGGGGGGGGGTTAGCAAGAATTTGTTTCGTGGGGGAAATTCACAACTCCTGTTCCCGTGGACTTGGAGTTTAAACCCTGTAGGCGTAGAAGCGGCAGGATGGAGACACTTATGTTAGGTGGCAGGACCGCACCCCGGCCACAGGGTGCGGGGTTAGCACAAAATTTATCAATTTGGCTGTTGTGCGTTCAGACTTGGTAGAAGTACGGGAGGCAGAACGGGAACACTCACGATAGGTAGTAAGGCTGTACCTCCCTCACTCGAGGTACTAAAAATCGGGAAAAGAAGCGGGGAAGCTTAATTTATCAGAGTATATATACAACATCAAACTAATCAGCAATTCAAGCTGAAAGCAACATCGTTGTGAACGCAACTATCCAATGTGGACTATTTAGGCACTAAAATAGGGGAGCTTGAATCTGGATTCGTCCTTATTCATAAACATTCCGGAGTCCTGAAAAAACGGATAGACTGGGGAAGGAAAAAATGTCATACTATGGAGTTCTGAATTCTCCTTCTCCATGATTATGAGCCAAATTTTGATTGCTCACGAGAGTTCGCTCCCTTCCCTTCAAGAACTCCTTGATTTCGATTTCCATTGTTATAGGGTCAAAAAAAAAACAAGGGGTTCATTGGTCATTGGTTTCGTGCTCCAAGCATCATCAAATATTGTGTGCCAGTCCCGGTACTCTGATTATGCTATATTCCTCCTATTCAGAGCTCTATATCATAATACAATAATAATGCTCCCTCTATTTCGTACACTTTTCGGAATTTCTCCATCTGTAGTGTAATATTTAAGTTTGAGAAAAGCAAAACTACTTTTTTCTCTAATATTAGGTTGGCGCATAACTCTCTGTACATTTTCCACTCATCCACTCAGCTGATGAGGTATTCATAGTCCGTATCTCCATGTCTTTCCGAGGCGAGGCAAGTGGGCAGCTACTGTCTTGTGATGGCTATTAAGCTCCAGTGCCAGCTCGCGGGTACTACGCCTGGAATCCTCTTCAACCAGCTTTAGAAGGAGGTCGTCATTCAGTTCAACTGATCTCCCTGATCGAAGTTCTTCAATCAGGCCAAAGTGACAATTTTCGAACTTGTGGTACCGCTTTTTCGCTGTGTTGTAGGAGACAGTGGAGGGTCCCATCGCATCATATACATATGTTCCTTGTCACATGCTTCGCACTGACGTTTCTTGTGAACTCATAAAGTAGAAGCAGTCTAACTTGCTTTGGGTCGAGAGCGATTGTTTCAGCCAAGACCTTTGCGAAATTCTGCGGCGGATGTGGTGTAATGAGCGCACTGACCTGCACTAACACATGTTCCGCAATGAAGATGTCAAAGCAAGTCTCAAAGGTTTCACAACATGGAAACCAAAAATTACAAAGACTTATGCGCCAACCTAATAGTACCCGTTAGCGTCATCACGAGCTCAACGATTCTACTGATTATGCTGGATTGTTCTGTGCTGTGTCACATTTTTTCGTGCACATGAACTCGGGCAACAATCTTCGAGTAGTTGGCGATTCGAATTTTTTGGTTCCGGGATCAAAAGCAGCAGATTGATTTTCATTACCATATTCCTGAGCGTCCTCAAGTGTCGTATGCAAATCCTTAAATATACATTACGCACATCTTTTCGACAGTGGAACCTTGGAAATTTGTGAGATATAGAGCCCATAGTGTTCACACTCAGTTCATTGTAATGAGATCGGCCGATAAGAACCACGTAATGCAAGGGCTTTTGTTCCTTATCGTGCTCAAATGAAACAATGACATCGTTCAGTGTGTCTCGCACTCTGAGGCGCACTGAACGAGGTTGTGTAGGTTGGTAATATTGAAAATCGCTGAAATTGCGAGTCATAGGAGCCAGTAACATGTAAGTAGAATATGCCGATCTACTTTGTACCATTATATGGCGATCAGTATGCATCGTGGTTGATGACTCATTGCCACATTTTATATTCGTTCCCATCCCTCTTGCGAAAAAACTTTTCCAATATCCATAATCTTGAAAGGTCAAGCAATGGATTCTATCTTTGAAAATAAGAGGGCCACAAGACTCGCTTAAATGAAGTCAAATCCATTTGACTACTTAGTAACTACCATTCAAGGATTTGGCTGACTAATCACATTGCTTGTATAGTATAGTACATACGTCGCTGTAACTATAGACATAAATGATCAGGATCCGAATAGGGTTGTCATTGTTATCAGGATCACGGGCAATGATCGAATTTGACAACCACAGTCGAATGCATCACTCATTTTGCATACCATTTCTATTGCTCTACCCTCTACCTTAGAGCTTTATGCAAGTTTGCAGTGCTCGCTCCATCAGAGCATCTCCCTCAGAGAATCTCGTGTCAAGAATTCATGTACCTTCCGTTGCGAAAGAAAAATGGTCAGTCAGCCGAGGAAATTAACTTTGTCAATGAAAAGAGATAGGCCCGGCGTACACGGGCAAATTATAAGGACATCTTTTTGGAAGCTACCGTGTAATAAACATTTCATTGTTTTTTTTTCTTCCAAGATACTAATATTGTTCATATGTTTATGGTTATACTATTAGATCATAAGCTTATTTATCGCACACAAGCAGTGGAACAACAAAGATCTAGGGGAAGATCTAGGATCTATACCAGTGAAAGTGAATGCCTTCGAGTAAGGCGACAACGTGAAACACCCCAGGAAAGGGCTGCCAGACTCGATTAAGATTCGGCACGCTAGCGTCAGAGGCGGCAGAGTGAAGACTCGGGGGAAACAAATGTCAGATAGCAAGGAAATGCAGCGCGCCAGAGAAGCAGACGTCAAATTGAAACGTTTGAAGGTCGGACAACTCGTTTGCAAGAGAACGCTGAGAGGTAGCGACAAAGACGCGATTCAGAAAATCCCACCTAGCGAGCTGCGGGGCTGGAAAGAGATACTCAAGGGATGCGAAGGAGACGTCAGGCAGAGAATCCCGAAGAACGGCAGGCTAGGCCGGAGGGAGCGCTCAACTTCAAAGAGGGCGGCGTGGACTGGAAAGTGCAGAGGAACGTGACGGAGTGCAGAGGCATGTGACGAGGCTGGAAGGCAGCGCTGAACGCCAACGACGAATAGGCGCTTTGGAAAGCACTGAGTAGCACGCGCTAGATTGGAGGGAAACGCGAAACGTCGGCGAAGAAGACGTGAACTGGAAAGCACTGAGGAACATGCTACTAGATTGGAGGGAAACGCGGAGCGTCAACGAAGACGGCGCGCACTGGAAAATACCGAGCAACGAGTGATTACATTGGAAGAAAATGCTCAAAGACACAGGGGAAGACGTGAACAGGAGGATGTACAAGAGCGACGATTCGACTGTTGCCGGACTCACAAAGGCAACGGCAAAAGAGACGCTCCAGAATTGTTGGAGAAAGGATGATTGGCACCGGAGTAGCACCATATACATGGTCAGTTGAAATTCCGCACCTCGGAGAACTGAATCAACGGTGTATAGATTGTGGAGCATTGCCTTTCTGTTGTGAAGTCAAGCCCAATCATCCTTGAAAGTTGAAAGTGCTGTGATCTAGGGCAGGTCACATTGAATTTTTTCCAGAACTTTCCTGAAGGGTTACGAATCTAATTTGTTTCGGAGCGTAAGTCAACAGATGAGATTCGAAGTCTTCGGAAAAACTCCATGGAGAACATAAGGGGCTTTGACTACGCTCTAGCGATGGCCTCACTGGGTGCGCAAGTCGATAGTGCGAGGACGTGGGCCTTATTGCGAATATGTTGTATATATATATATAAATATATATATGTATATATATGTATATATATATGTATATATATACTGCATTGCATAATTATAAGGTCACCCTCGAATTTCGCACTTTCAGAAGAAGCAATCATTCAGGGTTTTTTTCTAACAATATGAACGGGTCCCCCAGCACGAGTAACCTAGGTATCCGTTTCCAGGGAAATAGGGAGATACCTCTGCTCCATCCAAAGATTTCTGGAGACCCTTGATGGCCCTAGATCTAACAACAGCTGTGGACGCCCACGCAAGGTTAATGTCCGTGACGAGCGGAAGATTCTGAGGGCTGTTTCCAACATTGCGCCCTCCTTGAACCCGATCCGGTGGGAATTAAACCTCTCCGTGCCGAAAACTGCAGCCTAAAGAGCACTAAGAAAATGCGATAACATCAACGGGCAAGCAATGAAGAAGGCGCCACGAATCACTGATTGCCACAAAGAGGCTCGACTCGAATTTGCAAACTTGAATCTAGGGAGAGATTGGGCAAAGGAAGGTCTCCATCAAAATCTCACCATACAGCTCAATTATTTCAATTCAGGTTGTCTTTTCGGATGAAAAGAAATCCAACTTGTACGGTCCTGACGGAAACAAGTACCACTGGCGCGACTTGAGGAAGGAACCAATCTAATTCAGCCGTCGCAATTTCGGTGGAGGAAGTCCTATGGTGCGGGGTGCATTTTGCAATGATATCGCGTTGGATCTAGCCTTCGTGAGCTGCAGAATTTATTGCAAGGATTACCAGAACGTCTTCGAGCATCAGCTAGTACCCTTTCTAAGCCGTGGCCGTCACCTCAACTATGTCTTTCAACAAGACAACACCTCCATCCAGTGAGCCGTGCAACGAATGAGTGGCTGCAATGCCAAAACATAAGCGTTCTGCCATGACCAGCCTGCACTGCCGAACTCATTCCGATAGGAAATATCTCGGGCATAATACTCAGACAGATTTATGCGAATACCCGTCAGTTCCAGAGCACAGAAGAGCTGAAGCGGGCGATTATCGAAGCATGGAGAGCAACAATGAGGAACATCTTCGAAACCCTCAGTTTCTGGTATGCCACGCAGGCTCTTTGATGTTGCTCTTAAACAAGGAGGAGCTATACATTATTAACTGCTGTACATATGCCATTAACATTGATAAATCATTCACTTTCTCAGGGTTACCTTATAATTATGAAACGGTGTGAAAACCGACGCTATCTTTAAAAAAGTCATAAAAGAGTTGAGGTCAAGGGTGTTGCGACCAAAATTTGTTTACGGAGGTTCATTGTGGTGAGCAATCTGCTGGTGTTTGCCAAAGAATTCCATTCTAGCTGCTTTCCCCAGGAGCAATCTGCAGGTGTTTGCCAAAGAATTCCATTCTAGCTGCTTTCCCCAGAATCGCAAAAATTGAGGGTGAACTTATAATTATGAAACGCACTATACAAATAAATATATATAAATAAATATATATATATATATTAGACAAAGAACTAGCGGCTCAGCAGCGTCTCGGGAATGCAAGAAACGCCGAATGTAGTCCAGAATTGATGCGCTTTTTGAGCGAATTGCTGTCAAGTACCAATGTGTACGCTCAGTCGCTCAAAATGATGCATGAAGTGGAGCACGCAGTAATCGCATTGGCTACCCGAGAAAACCGTACACCAGTCAATATTCGCATGGTCTTCGAGGAGAGCACTAGAAGAGGGTCAGAGCGCCGGCAATTTAATCTCCCCAGGGCAAATGAATTTGCAGTGATCTACGTAGGTGAGGACAACGATGTGCCTGCGAATAGAAGTCTTGCGGTTCATTTGCGCGGCCAGAGCGGTGATCAGCTGACAAATATACGTGACAATGACAAAATATGTGACCCGTTAATGTATCCGCTCCTCTTTCCGATTGGAGAAGGTGGATGGGACTCCAACATGAGAAACACAGCTGGAGAGCGCGTCATTCAAAAAGACTATTATGCGCATTTGTTTTCAATACGTGACGGATTCAATTCTATTTTACATGCAGTAAAGTTATGTCAGCAATTTGCTGTCGACGCATACGTGGAAATTGAACAAAATCGGCTCACTTCCAGCGCAGAAACCAGCTCATTTTACGCCGTGAAACCCTCAGAGGGTTGTAGGATTACTTAGCCGGAGATGACAACTATGGGCCACCTGGAAGTCGTCCTCGCATCAGGGTAGTCCACGTGCCATGCAGCAGGCATACCAGGACGCAGTGGCAATTGTGGCTCGGTATGGAAAGCCGACGTACTTTTTGACGATAAAATATAACCCACAACGGAGAGAATTGATGGAGAACCTCTTTCAGGGCCAGTTAACATCTGATCGACCAGATTTAGTGGTGGGTTAGTGGGTCTTTGATGCAAAATTACAAGAGCTCTGTACCGACTTATTCAAAAGACACTCTGGGAGGAGTGCAGGCTTATGTGTACGTCATCGAGTGCGGTGCCATATGCTTCTCATCATGAAAAATGATTGGACGGTGCGCAGAGCGGAAGACGCGGACAGAGCTATTTTTGCTGAAATTCCGAATAGAGAAAAGAATCTGAGCTCTACACAGCTGTGACTTCGTACATGATTCACCGGCAGTGCGGATCTATGGATCCTTATGCACCGTGTATGCGCAGAGGCTCATGTTCTAAGCGATTTCCCAAGTTGATTCACGATAGAACCTTAGTGGACGTTGACGGCTACCTCAATTATCGACGTCGTAATCTTGCACCAACTGAAATCAACGGCATTCCTTATGGAGTGGGTAGTTCCATCAAATCCGTACCTTCGCCTGAAATATGACTGCATATAAACTTAAGCGTATGCGGCGTGATTTCTGCGGTTAAATACCTCTACATTTATACTTATAAAGGACCAGATCGGGCACGCATCAGTATTTCAGTTGAAGGAAACAGGGATGAAAACGAAAGCGTCGACAAAAACAAGCAGCACCTCAACCCCCGATACGTATGTGCCCCTCAAAGTATATACCGGATTTTCGGATATCCAATGCAGGACAAGTCTCACACGTTATACAGGCTGGCTGTTCATTTGCCTGAGTTCCAAGATGTGCACTTCGTTCATGGAAGAGACCAGCTATATCTTGAGCAAGCTGAGCGGACATTCACAATTTTAACGGGGTATTTCAAGCTAAACAGGCGTTATGCTCAGGCAGATGGTAGCATAAATTTCGATCTTGCAAAAGACCCTAGAGAACTTTAGTAATACCAGCCTTCTCTGTATTTCACGATTGATGGCCGCAGCGATTGGTCCCCGAGAAGATGCGGAGGGAAGCAAATAGGACGGATCTATACAGTGTCACCTCGGAATAATGAACGTTATTGCCTTGGAGTTCTTCTTCTAAATACTCAAGAAAGATCTCGTTCGAAGACTTACGAACAGTGAACAGCGTTAATTACGAAACCTTCGCCGAGGCAGCAAAACAAGCTGGCTTTCTGGATGACGATAGGTACTACCGCCCCAGTTTGCAAGAGGCCACTTACTACCAATCTGCGGCATCCATTCGGAGCTTTTTTGCTTGCTTACTTACCTACTGCGAGGTGGTCGACGCGCAAGTTTGTGGAATGGGTTCGCAGATGCAATGTCAGATGACCATATTATCCAAGGAGTTGGCAGAGAACCTGCTATAGCACTTGTGGACTTTGATGTACAGGACAAAATGGCTCTGATAGGAAAGGATCTCAGAGACGTTGTTTCCCCTCCTGTTGCCGAACGCCCTGTGATACCGAATGTAGAGATGAGTTATGAAGAATACGAAAGGATAGGCCTTTTTCGATGGCAAAACGAGGCAAAAAGCTGCGACTGACGAAATCATGGATGCATTAGAGAGACCTCAGAACAACTGCATCTTAATAAATGGCTCACGAGGGGGTGGAGAAACCTACTTATACAACCCGTATATGATATTGCTATTGGAAGAAGAAAAAAAGTGGTGTGCGTCGCGTCGACAGGAGGACGAACAGTGAATTCACTATTTAAGTTGAACATTGGAGATGAGAACCGGGGCTTCGAAATAAAACGACAGCAAAAAAAAAGCTGGAGAGCTCATGAGAGTGGATATGGTAATCTGGGACGAGATATCCATGGCGCCGATGCAGCATTGGAAGCAGTGGACGCACGAAGCAACTTATGCAGAATAACCATCCATTCGGCGGCAAGTTATGAACATCGGAGGAGATTTTCGACAAGTTTTACCAGTCGTTATGGCCAAAGAGAAGATTTCGGTAAAGCATATGTCCACAAGTCATTTCTCTCGATTGAGGATGTTAGCATGAGAGCAAGAGAACCCGGAATAGAATGGAATGAAGGTCTCCTCGAAATAGATAATGACGATTGCAACGATGTCGATGGTTGTGTTCAAGTGCCCGAAGACATGTTCTGTGACTCCGACATTGTTAGGGAAATATTCAGAACTGCGCTACATCCAAGCAATACATCTGAACTTTGCGAGAGGGCTATACTAGCACCGAAAAATGTGCATGTGCAGAGCCTCAATGACGTAACTCTAGACGCCTTAAAGATGTAACCATAAGAGACGACTGCATCCATAAAAGTGTAGACGAAGCAATTCGTCCAAAACGGCAGAACAATCAAGTCTACCAAAAGGAACATCTGAATTCTTTACCCCCTCCCCCAGGCATGCAGCCACATCTTAAAGCTACGTCTTAAAAAGGGTGCGACTGTCATGCTTCTCAGGAATATTGACGTTGCGAATAGACTCTGTAATGGAACTAGGATAAGGGTAGAAGTACTGGGACGCACCACTATCGGATGCAATTTATTTGCGGGGACATAAGAGGACAACACGCCATCATTCTGTGAACTGACAAATACTGGGACAAAGGAACACCTTTTAGGCTTCGCCGACAACAATTCCCAGTGAGGGTGGCATTTGCTATGACGATAAATAAAGCGCAGGGTCAGTACTTCAATAAGGTAGGAATCTAACTACCAGACGACGTTTTTCTCGCGGGCAGCTGTACGCCACGCTATCACGTGCAAAGTCTCGCGAAGGTAAAAAAATGTCATCCAGGAGTGTAATAAAAAATATTGTATTCAATGAGGTTCTGTTATGAAGTATGCTTGATATTGGGATTGTGAACAGATATCCGCTGAAAACATAACGTCGAACAACATATAAATTCAAGGAGCCGAATGATGAATGTGCTTTATACGGTTCTGTTTGCAAGAAGAGCGCCTTGTCAAGGAAGAGGAAGTAGTGCCCTCGAAAAACTTCATAAACGAGCATAGAATTTTGAGAACGATACCGAAAGGTACTCATATTTGCAGTTTTGTTGAAGTTCTAATATCTGCCGTACCAGAGCCAACTGAGATAAAAAATGCGTTTGTAGGAGGTGAGGTCAGGTGAGGAAAAGCCGCCCTCCGCAAGTCCTACAACTCCATCATGAAGACGAGTCTGCAGATTTGACCCTTTTCCAGGAAGCCGCAATTTTGAAGAGGTAGAGATTATGTGGCTTCTCCATCTCTATCTTCTACTAATAGTTCTTTGAGAAACCACGTCTTCTAGAGCTGATTTTGTCCATACCATTTCATCTCCTATGAGATCAGGTGAGATGAGGGAACACGGAAAGTCCTATGATGGAGGCAAAATCCAGTTCTGACGATTTTTAGAAGAGCCCAAAATTCCGGAGAGGTACGTGTCACATATTTACCATCCCTAATTTCCTATTTGAATTTCTTTCGAAAGATATTTTCTATAAGGTCTGTCTGCGTCTATTTGAAATGTTGTCCTATGAGGCGGCTACGCACACTCTCGCGTGCGCTAGGGGCTCTACCCATGAGAGACGGAGCCACATCAGCTGATTTTCATCATAGACCTCTGTTGGATTTATGACATTCCGCTCAAACACCGCCTCCTGTGGGCGGAGTCTGGTCCTGCCACCCATCATAAGTTTTCCCACAATGGCGCCTGTACTCCTGCCAAGTTTGAACTTTCTAGGTCCATGGGGACAGGAGTTATGAATTTTCGCCCAAACCCCGCCCCCTGTGGGCGGAGTCTGGTTTTGCCACCCACCATAAGTCTTCCCATCCTGTAGCCTGTACTCTTAGCAAGTTTAACTTTCTAGGTCCATGGGGGCAGGAGTTATGAATTTTCGCCCCAACCCCGCCCCCCCCCCCCCCCGGGGGGGGGGCNCCCCCCCCCCCCCCCCCCCCCCCCCTCGTGGGCGGAGTCCGGTTCTGCCACCGACCATAAGTTTTCCCACCATGACGCCTGTACTCCTACCGAGTTTGAACTTTCTAAGTCCATGGGAACCGCAGTTATGGATTATATATGAATGTATATAAATGTGAGAAGGGATGTGAGCTTCGAGGCACTCTCCACCCATTGTGGGCGGGCCTCCGCTGACGTCATCTATGCTGGAGACGCCTTCGACAATGCTCCTCCCACATGAACTTTTTCCTGCTCTGTTGGCTTTCTCCAAAGCGAGTTATAAATGTTTTCATAAAGCATTGTATTTTTGGAGAACGCCCCGCCCATCGGGGGTGGGTCTCCCCATTTGGATCCAGCTTACCAATGCACACCTCTAGCCTTCTTTAAACCCCGGTTTTGAAGCCGTCTTGTGACTGAATTTGAAATCATGGTCCCCAGTACAGTTCATTTCGATTCATGCCACGCCCACTGTGGGCGGAGCTCCGCCAAGCTGATGTGTGCTTTATACTTCTCGGGACATGGCCCACCCACCCCACGCTTCACCCAGTCTCTCCAGGCAGTTCTAAAGGAGCTAAGAATTTTGTGACAGACATACAGATAGACGACAGACAGACAGACAGACGACAGACGAAGCGCTTTATAGTAAGTAAAGCGCTTTATAGTAAGTAGGATGAGGAGAGATGAGGTGAGGAAAGCCGCTCTCCGAAGATAAGCCACTTTTTGCGTCCACATGCCCCAAGAGGTGAGGTGAGGTGAGGTGAGGAAATGACGTTCTCCTCAAGTCCGGCAACTCCAAGATGAGGCGGAGTTTGCAGACCTAACAATTTTCGAAAGCGGTTGAGATTTCGGAAAGGTACGTCTTGAGAAATATACTTCTTCAGGTTTTCACTGATGTCCCCGTGAATTAAAGAGATTCTTATAGGGGCTAACCGGCTTCAAGTGCGTCGAAGGTAGTTAAGGTCTCAGCATTTCCATCAGCTATTTAAACAAGTCCGAATCTCGAGCAGGTATGCATGACATGCTTGCTTCCCTTCCTCATTACGAGACTTCCTGAACATAACCGCTCCTTCCCTATCTGAACCCACCCGGATTATATGCTGCCCTGTGAGGTGAGGTGAGGTGAGGAAACGCCGCTCCGAAAAATTTGGCAGCTTTTTTGCGTCCACCACATATGCTGCCTTATGAGGAGAGGTGAGGTAGGTGAGAAAAAGCCGCCCTCCGCAAGTCCTACAACTCCAACATGAAGACGAGTCCGCAGATTTGACCCTTTTCCAGGAAGCCGCAATTTTAAAGAGGTACAGATTATGTGGCTTCTCCATCTCTATCTTCTACTAATAGACCTTCGAGAAACCACGTCTTCTAGAGCTGATTTTGTCCAAATCATTTCATCTCCTATAAGATCAGGTGAGATGGGGGAACACCGAAAGTCCTATGATAGAGGCAAAATCCAGTTCTGACAATTTTAAGAAGAGCCCAGAATTTCGGAAAGGTATGTATCACATACAGTAGTGCTCAAAAGTCTTCGGTGAAATGCTTTGACGCTTTTTCGTTCATAACTTTTTACTTAGTTGACCAAATCGCGCGAAATTTGGATATGTTTAACTAGAACATATTTCACCCTAACCAACACTATTTGACCGCAAAGCTGCAATATCACAGTTAGTGCAAGGTGTTTGTCGCGGTAGCAGATTTTGCTATAGTTAAAGTTGTTGACGTCTGCACTTTTTCGCACCTTATGTGCGTTTTTCTCATCTAGTGTGTTCGGCATTACCGCTCGTACACTTTTGACATGACAAAAAGGAAAGAGATTCTAGAAGGGCCATCATCTGTACTTTCAGTTGATTTTGAGTTCATGCTCCTTGGAATATTTGGAACATGATCAGATTGCAGGTTAATAGTGTCAAATATTCACAATACACCCACGCTCCAAATATAGAAATTTAGCATGATAAGATCCAGTAGGAAAGGAGTTCCGACTAAAAAGTTCTGCTGAAGAACCATTTCGCCGAAGACTTTTGAGCGCCACTGTATAAACTCTCCTTCATTTCCTATTCGAATTTCTTTCGAAAAGGTAATTTCTATCAGGTCTGATTGCGCCCACCCTATGACTTCCTAGGGGTGAGGTGAGGAAATGCGGCTCTCCCAAGAATAGCCACTTTTGTGCGTCCTTGAGGTGAGGATACAGGATACCTTTTCGAACATTTTTTTTCGTTTTGTAAAATATTCCCAATCCCGCTCCCATTTTTTTGCAGTGGAATAAGAAAGGGGCTATTCGGTAACTTATCTAATGCTCCCATCTTATGTTCTACCAAAACTCTTACAATGTACACATGATTTCTTCTGCTTATTGCCCTTTGTTATCTGAATTAGTGGTGAGCTCATATGTTAGCGACTGCTGAGCCCTAATGTTTTCATTACGAAGCCTCTTATTTTTAGTGAAGAAAATGGTTTTCTATGAGGTATGGCTGTACTGATTAAATCCCTGGAATGAGTTTCTGCTAAATCAGTTGACTAACGTAATCCCTTTTTTCGGATCATCTTAACTGGAACATCTTAAAAAGGAAAGCTTTTAATACCTCGAAAAAATTTAGCTAAGGAAAATTTTAAAAATTCGATTTTCTTTTAGATTTTCTTTAATTTTGCGTTGAAAAGAGAAGCGTGCAATTGTTGGAGAGAAGTAATTCGGTTGTTGAGTGTTACCGGGTGCGTATCACGAACTTTTTCCTCTCATCTATTCACTATTTCTTAACGGAATTTTAATGTCAATTTACTCTTCCTGGAACTGCTTCTACATTTGCGCCTCCGGAAGTTTCCTATTAGTGATCAAGATCATTCAAGGTCCACAGAAGGTATGTCAAGGTACGCCTCCCGAGATATTCATTTTTTTTTCAAAAAAAAACAAAAACGTCTGGGCGATATGCTACGACGACATAATCTACTCGAGCACTGTTTCAGTTTCGTACTCTCGCTCTTGGATAAGAATTTCGAAAAAAGAAAAGACTTTCTTCAACTCAACATTTCTCGAGAAAGGGTGTTTGCCACAAGAAGAAGGAGAGCCCGGCGTTAGCCGGGCGATCGAACTGGTGGCATATAAGCCATTAAAAAGGCGAGGGCAAGCGGGGTCTCGGCAGTGTATGGGATAAGAGCACGGTGCCCGGAAAGCACAAACACGGATTCGTGTCCCTCCAAGACTGAAGTTTTGTACGTAAATTTGTGATCCCGAAGACTTCGTTCGCTCTATTCGACTTATTGACTTCATTCAGCGCGAAATGTTTCCTTCCTTTGGACAATGTCAGTGACGATGACGAAACCAAACCTACCTTCGAATCGCTGGAATCCGAGAACACAGACATAAGAAGTTTGACAAATCTGTTGACAGAACGAAACTTTAAAATATTGAAACACTTCTATTTGTCAGCTCTACGCGAACATCGACAAAATGTGACAAACCAAAAAGGAAGCGCAAAGCAACCAATGGAAGGGGAAATTGTTCTAATAGTAGACACCTACCAGAAACGCAATAACTGGAAGCTAGGCAGGACTAACACGCAACAGCGATAGAGAAGCAAGGGAAGCAGAAGTCTACTGCGGAAATAACTTATTCGAAGACCCATAAATCTTCTGATCCCACTTGAAATTGGTTCCTGTCAAAAGAACACCAAGGAAAGACGTCAAATTGAAGAACAGCATCAAGATGAAGAACATGAGACAGATCAGCTAAAAGGTACAAGGTATATTTTACGCCCACGAAAAAAGCTGGAAGAAAGAAGAAAAGCTACAGTGAAAATGTGATTAAAATTGTAATTCCCATATGCCTCCCTTGGGAACTTTCTGCACGGAACATTACCATTATTTGCAGAGAGTTCCGAGGAAATGATGTTGTAATATAGAGATTGTTATTGAATCAAAGATGTAAACAACTGTGCTCTGAAGGGTGTTTCATTCTTGTTCTTCTTCACCGCTTCGATTGACTCTCTCTACACTCATTGCCAAAACTACACGTCGTCCAGCAATAAACTGTGGAGCAACATCGGAGTACGACAGGAGCTCAAGAAGCAGTATCTAATAAACGCCTGGCAGGCAAAACAGGCACTGTATCTGTACATATGGACCACCCTCACCTTACTCATCATGATGAGTATTTCAGGATTATCGCATTTATTCACATTTCCACTAACAGGAGAAATAAACTAGGCCACAGTGGCCATTTGAAACCACTTTTCGAACTCAGTTCTCGAATCTACATTCAAATCTCAAAACACACTTACGCAAGTGTTTGTTCTGTATAGTATGGGACTTTGTAGACGCATGGAGTGCCTGTAAGCACGTCCCCTAACAGGGATTAATTCAAGCGATGGCGCAGTTGGTATTCTGACGATGTGTAGGGATTGCATGAGCGTTTGTATCCGTGATGCATGGATCGTTTTGATTTTTTGAAATTTCTGACAAATTCTTGCCAAACCGTTCCACGCTTCCCACTGACAATCTGCAGCCCTCACTCAGCCTGAAGTACATAGGAAACAATCTTCTAGAAGAAGTGATGTTCTGCTCCTTTCAGACCCTAAAACATCCGCATCCAATCCAGTGAAACCGAAAGACGGAATCTTGGTTAAAACGTGTTTGCTCACCAGACGGTAATAGTTTAGGTATGCCTGTTGGAGTAAAGGAACACCCCTAGAGAATTGAGCATTATGTGACAGTGTAATAGCCGTTAACAGAAAAAAAACGAAAATTAAGACGTGAACTTCTCCTACTGGACTGATTCCTCATCCCTGATATATTCCTTATCGAGCTTTTGCCAATCAGCTGCTTGACTGGTAAGTCCCCTCCTTCTCTCTCTTCCCCCCTTCCTTGAGTCTGTTCAACCCTCTTTGGTCTCATAAATCTTTTCAAACATTCGGCTAGTTTGGTGCTGTCTCTTACCTTTTCGGCTACTATGTTCTGTTTTGTTTTTAATTGCTGTTTTTTTTCTTATTAGCTTACGTTTATGTTATATTAACACTAGCAATCCCCCGCTCCAAAGTATCCAAAGTTTTCTTAGAGCGCGCCTTCGTGCGCAAATAAGTAAATAAGTAAATAAATAAATAAATAAACAAATAAATAAATAAATAAATAAACAAATAAATAGAACTTGCTTGGTCAGATGAGCACCTCCCATCAGCGGCGTTCGCTATGTAAAACATTCATGCTGCTCCATTACGGCACAACTTATCATTGAATGTCTAGCAGGTAAGGCATGGGAAAGGATGTGAAAGAAATTGTTCGGGTGACCGCTGATGAAGCCAAGTCTAAACTGCTCTGATAACGCAGGACCAGAAGCAGCCATACAAAAGTCCCAGCTACCGCACTCAATTTGACTTTTCCTTCAATGGACGCTTGATGTAATCTGAGCCAGCACTTGCAAAACAGAGAAATCGAAAAACCCTTCACTAAACTTCCATAGTTCACTTTACTATCATGATGGCGTGCTCCACTACCGAAACGTTTCAAATTAGGTGCTGATTCTAACAATTCATGTTTTTGTTTACGAAACTAAACATTCAACAATTTATAATTTTTCGAAGTCACGTCTTAAAAAATAGCTTGCGACAACCTATTATGCTGATATTTAGAAGAATTACCTCTCCTACTCCAAGAGACAACAAATCATCCAATGCACTCTGAGTGAGCTGGCCGCTATTCACCAATTTTGGCTCAATTTTTGCCATTCGTTCTGCTTCACGCTGCGATTCTTCCAGGGCAAGCTGTAAAGTATAACAACCTCCTTTCACAATAGGTCCACATCGTATTTGAATAAAATTTTTTTGAACAATTGAAAGTATTTACCCTGAATGAGAGCATTCGCTGACCTGCTCAGTGTTCCACTCGTCATTAGTACTTATCACCAGTCATATCGCTTAACTGTTCGCTCAATTTCAGAGCAGTCTTTAGCTTCTAGTCTGTGGCCTGAGCAGTTGCTAAGCTCAACAGAATTTTTTCAGATTTTCGCAATGACTACGCTCCTAGACAGAGTATATGACAACGATCTTTTCTCCGAGCTTCGGAAAAAGTATCATGCTTACAAGGAAATCCGAATCAAAAGTGAAACGAAATGCGAAGCCTTTGAATGATCTTCCAACATTAAATATGCCTATTCTTATGTGAACCAGTCGAGCCGCCCGGCTACCGCCGGGCTTCCCTCTTTCTTATGTAAGGTGTATGTATTAATCGGCAAATCGACCCCTCCTCATTTGAAACAAATGATATTTTTCGGAACCCGAAGTCGATAGGGTAGCAATAGGGCGTGCAAATGATATTCAAAATGAGCCGATGCCTACGCCTATGATTAGAAGTCTCATTCTATTGCTATTCATTTTAAAAATAATGACCCAGAAGGTTCAACTTGTAAGCAACCAAACTCCTGAATGGTACTTACGAATGTTCTCGAGCCATACCATTATCAAATAACTGTATCAAGAAAGCTTCTTTTCTCCACGGATGAACCATTAAATGAGAATCCAAGATTATTAGCGGTCGGATAACTTTTGCCAAGAATAATATTGAAGCGAAGAGAAACAGTCGTAAATAACAAATCGTCGTATTCAATTGGTGAATGCATTTGCTGTCTAAGCCTCTTCCATTGTAAGTGTTCCCATCTTGCCGACTGTACTCCATCCAAACTTGAACGTTCTAGGTCCACGGGGACAGGAGCTGTTATTTTCCGCTCAAACATTCATTTCGGACAAACCGCGCCCCTGTGGGAAGAGTCCGGTCCTGCCACTATCATGAGTGTTGCCATCCTGCCGCCTGTACTCCTACCAAGTTTAAACGCCCCAAGATAAAATCGACACTTCTCGCGCAAACCCCGCCCCTGTGGGCGGAATCTGGTTTTGCTACCCACCATGAGTGTTCTCATCCCGCTCCCTGTACTACTTTCTACTTCGAACTTTCTAGGTCCACGGGGACAGGAGTCATGAATTTCTGCTCAAACCCCGCCCATTGTGCGAGGAGTCTGGTCTTGCTGCACACCATGAGTGTTACTGTCCTGCCTCCAGTATCCCTACCAAGACTGAACGCTCTAGGTCCAAGTTTAAGTTTTTCACACAGACCCAGCCCCTTGTGGGCGGAGTCCGGCCCTGCCACCCACCATAAATGTTCCTATCCTGCCGCCTATTCTCATGACAAATTTGAACTTTCTAGGTCCACAGGGACAGGAGTCATGAATTTCTGCCCAAACCCTGCCCATTGTGGGCGGAGCTCAATCCTGCCACCCATTATAAGCGTTCCCATCCTTTCCGGTCGGACACACACACACATACACATACACATACACATAAACATACACATACACATACACATATACACACATACACATACACACACATACATACACATACACATACACATACATCAGCGCGTTACATAAAGTAGGATTGTTTCCGGCTCATTCTCTTTGTGGCCCTGTTGTTGATGCCAACAGTGAGAGCTAACGCCAAGCCACACTTCTTAGCAGCGCACGATTGAACGAGATTGGCAGGTTTACCCTTAGAATTGCGTTTCGTGACTAACTGGGTGCCGACGAGGATACAGTTAACGTCGATGCGATTGCTGCAGTATGTCCCGAAACACAGCTCAACTCCAGTAACGCGAATGGCTGGCAGTAAACAACGCTTCCTCTCTCCGACAACCAGATGACTTCGCCAGTAGAACATGGTCCTTATCGCGCTCGCGCCTGTCTGACTGACACGAAATTTGATATAACGGGAAGAAGCACTTGGAGAGACATGCATGCGAGTGGACGGTACCGTGTGCAAAACGTCACAATTAGATTTCATAACAACCCAGACGCTTTGGAAAAAAGCAAAGATGATGAATAGGTCCATAAATGAAACGAAGGAGACCAACCCACGGCCGCCGAGCAGCCCTCAGTGAGCGGTACTTTCTACACGAGTTCGTAACACGATTCAACGAAAGCCTGGAGGCCACAAAAATATAGAGAGTGGGCAGGGTCCAGCATGTGCTGGGCATATGGGAACTAAAGCTCCGCCTTTTAGGGAGGGGCGTGCATAAAATGTAAAGCGCTTCAAAAAATGTAGTTTCGTTCGTTAACGATCTAGTGTGCGGAAAAAGTGATTGAAGACTATCAAAGGAATGCGGTCAAGTTTAAAGTGAACGGTACTGAGATCAAATGCTAGGTGCTGCTGCGAGCTCTGTTGTTGCTAGCCGCTGACCGTTGAAGGGATGTGGTCAAACCCTCATAGTGGACGATCTTGCATTGAGGTGGGCGGTTCCAAGATCAGAAATTCATAACTGCACAAAAACGATCTGAAACGCAGGAAAAGCGGTCAAATACTCAAAGGAGTCGGGTTTTGCACAAGAATGGGCGGCATATCGAACTTTCTGGGTAGAATCATAACCTATCACGGCCCCTAGCCAAAATCTTGAGGGTGCAGCTAAGATAAAGGTTCATCTCTGTTTGATGCACATTCGTTGTGTCGCACGCGTGTGCGGAGCTTAGCTCTGAACCATTGAGGGCTGTTGTCTCTCAGTCAACAGAACTGAAAAAAGGATAATGAGCTGCAGCGACCATGCAAAATGACATGTATACCGCCGTAATCATTGAGTGCTTTGTCTTCTCAGAAGATGATCGCTAATCCACCCCCTGCTAAACGATTCCTAAAGATTCGAGGAAGCGTTACCCCGCCCCC
>UZAF01016865.1:49679-62054 GCA_900617895.1 Haemonchus placei
CCCCCCACCGAGCAGTACCGAGTAATAAACGCATAGTTAAGCGATGGCGCAGTTACGTTGACGAACTGGCATGGAGATTTCAATCTCTGTTAAATGTGCTTATTTTGCTTTTCCAAAGAAGTGCTCTAAACGCTTGCAAGTCGCTTTTAATTCATATCTTTCACAATTTTCACATGGAACATAGAAATGCATGCTGTTATGGTAAACAGGAGTTGCTGATACTGTTACCGATATTTGTCACTTCCGCGCCTAGGTCATGATCTCAATTGTTCAGCCCATTCTCTACGGAACGCTCTGCATTCTGTCTTCTACCTCCGGACGCAACACATTCAAGAAATACGTTCCTTGATCTTCACTGTTCGAGGAAAGGAGGCAGTTCAAGACCAGTGAAGAGGGATAGTTTCAACTTGCTCAAAATAGACTTGGAAAAATTAGGGCGAACTGTAAATATTTCGGGATCAATTTGTCAGAATTCGTTAGATCAAAGCCCTCTTCAACATGTGGCATGCTGGCATGCTCTGCTCGAAGGAGTGTTAATGCATCTGAAGAGGAATTCGGTTCCTGCGACATAACGCCAGCATCAGCTAGGAAGAAACGAAGGTTAATAGAGAGCTTCTCGTCTGACTACAAGATGCTTCGTACGTCAACATTGTTGCCGACCGCGGGAAAGACAAGTGACACAGTCCCTAGTGAAAGAATTGCCGGATACGAGCATTCGTTTCCCCTGCTCGATGTTCGGGTGTTATTAGCACGATATCGCGTGCAGTGCAGAGATGACTTGAGGAGAGGTCTTTCACACTCATGCCCTCCCAATCCATATGACGCACGATATTCTCGAGAGCGGCACTGAAACGTTTCAACAGACATTGTCGTTCTGCCAAACAATTCTCCTAACGTTAGGAATGACTTCCTTGTGGAATGGCGAGCCAGGGCGTGAGGTTCATGTAAAGCTCATGATGTTTCTCAGCAAATTGAGCACGAACGCCCTGATTGCCAAAGGCTCCAATAAGAGCCTCTGTTCAACAAAGTCAAAGATATTTTGCGAATCGATGAAGCTAAACCATAACATCATCCTGTACACTCGCGATACTACGATAATACTTTTGAGGTTGATCATACTGAACACTCTCAGGAATCGTGCCGGCTTGAATGTCTTTCCCTGATACTGTATCGCAATCCGCAAGTTGCAAGATTTGGGTGAGACAAGAAAAGTATATATTGGGTTGTCCGAAAAGTTCCCGCTGATTTTCGACTCATTTTTGAATGAAAATTCCTTGAAGAAGAAATCCATTGCTTGAACACTACATCCTCCATTCTGTTTAGTAAGGAGTTGCCATCTTCCTGTGGGTTCCAGTTGCCCTCTTCCATAGAAGGTTCCAGACTTAAAATCGAAAAACCCTTTCAGGTGCTTTTGCAGTCCTCCACCGAATTGAACGATTTTCCATTCAAAGAATTTTGCAGAAACCCAAACAAGTGGTATTCTGATGGTGCTATGTCTGGACTATATGGGTGGGGGTGGGGGGNTGCGTTTCACTGCGCGCGTGTGGGTCCTGGTGCGAATAACAGACAATGGTAATTCACAATTCATTCACTTATAAGCATAAATAAACAAAAAAAAACCTTAGTAACAGCAAAAGTAGCTCACCTTTTTCAGCCTCTAGGAGTAGGAAATTAAATAAGGGATCGCGGCAGCAAAAAGAAAAACAGAGGAAAAAAGAGTGGGAGAAAAACATCGCCTCATCACTGGCGGTTAGCTGTTTGTGCGTGGGTCCTAGAACGAATAATAGCAATCCATATTGACTCGACACTCGTCTAACGTGACACCGATGGAGGGGCGGAGGGCGACCGTGGATATCTCTCCGGCCCGTTATTGTGCCCTATCCAGCCGTTTTCCGACCTTATTCCTGCACAAATGGTACCAGAGGTGGCTTCGAATTCAAACCATGTGCAAATCTCCGAAACACTTTTTCGTTAACAGTGCCTTTAACATTTTAGTTCGTCGTTTAAATTCTCCCTGGGGGTAGCCGATCTTCGAAGGCAAATTCACTCTGTTTGGATTCCGCAAACTAGTCATGCGATGTACGTTCCTTTAGGGCATGGTCTACTCAAACGTTATATATCTTTCTTGCGGCTTGAGTCGCATTCTAGGCCTTGCGGTAGAAGAAATACAGATGTCGAAAATGCGCGCGGTGGTTCTCCATTTAAACGAGTCCTGTACAGACAAACTCCGACAAATGTTGACAGAATTCCAACAGGAATATAGAGGGAACCTACTCTTTCAGAAAACATATAACTTTATTAAGTTGGATCCTTGATCTTTTGTAAACGGTTGATAAATCCGGGGTGTCAAAAATCGGCGGAAACTTTTCGGACAACCCAAAATATATACAGTAGCGCTCAAAAGTGTTCGGTGAAATGCTTTGACGCTTTTTCGTTCATAACTTTTTTGTTAGTAGACCGAATCGCGCAGAATTTGGATATGTTTAACTAGAGCATATTTCACCCTACCCAACACTATTTGACTGCAAAGCTGCAACATCCACAGATAGAGCAAGGTGTTTGTTGCGGCAGCAGATTTTGCTAAAACTAAAGTTGTTGACGTCTGCACTTATTCCCACCTTATGTGCGTTTTCCTCATCTATGGTGTTCGGCATTACCGCTCGTACATTTTAGAAATGACAAAAAGGAAAGAGATTCCAGAAAGACCATCATCAGTATTTGCAGTCGATTTTATTTTCATGCCCTTGGTAATATCTGGAACATGATCAGATTGCAGGTTAATAGTGGTAAATATTCACAATACACCACGCTCCAAATATAGAAATTTCACACTATTAGATCCAGTAGGAAAGGAGTTACGACTGAAAAGAACGGCCGATGAACCATTTCACCGAAGACTTTTGAGCGCTACTGTATATATATCCTTACTAAATATAAAGCGCTCTGTCTGTCTGTCTGTCTGTCTGTCTGTTTGTTTGTTTGTTTGTTTGTTTGTTTGTACGGAAATTCAATATAACCTGA
This sequence comes from Haemonchus placei, assembly GCA_900617895.1. Taxonomy (NCBI): domain Eukaryota; kingdom Metazoa; phylum Nematoda; class Chromadorea; order Rhabditida; family Trichostrongylidae; genus Haemonchus; species Haemonchus placei. The sequence continues at coordinate 52,701 of UZAF01016865.1, forward strand.
AGAAACACCTGGAGAAGTCGGGTCAAGTTTGGAGTAGGTTGAGCATAGGATAAGTGCAACATAGCGCATGTGAGCCTGGCGGAACTCCGCCCCCAAGGGGCGGGGCATGCGCCGGGATTGGGCGGGGTCATGGGCTATAATGATTCTCCTAATCCGGTCTCATAACAGTCCAGGTGCCGGGAAAAATGTGCAGAGGTGAGGAATGGGTCAACAACTAAAATAAAGGATGCTTGCCGGCGGTGGGCGGAGCGTTCTCGCAGTGGGCGGTACTTTCCACAGAAATTCATAACTCGGTTTAACGAAGGCGTCGAGGCCAGGAAAAAAGTAAAAAGAGTGAGCAAGACCTCATGCGTGCTGGCCATGCGTAAGATTAGCGAAGCCTGGGGCGTGTGTTAAGGTGAAAGCTGCTTTCCAAAAATGAGTGTAACTTCGTTCGGAAACGTTCTAGAATGGGAAAAAAGTGGTTAGAGGTAATGAAACAAATGTGGTCAAATTCTCGAAGTGTGTGGGGTTGGCACCAAAGTGGGCTGAGCTTAGATCAAAAGTTCATAACTCTGTTCAGAAACGTTCTAGAAGGCGGGGAAAAAGTGGTAAGAGGTAATGGAACGAATGTGGCCAAATTCTCGAAGTGGGCGGGGATGGCACCAAAGTGGGCGGGGCTTAGATCAAAATTTCATAACTCTGTTCGTAGACGTTGTAGAATGCGGGAAAAAGTGGTTGGAGGTAGTGGAACAAATGTAGTCAAATTTTTGAAATGGGCGGGGTTGAAACCAAAGTGGGCGGGGTTGGGATTGAAGTGGGCGGAGCTTAGATCAAAATTTAATAAGTCTGTTCAGAAACGTTCTAGGACGCGGGAAAAAGTGGTTAGAGGTAATGGAACAAATGTGGTCAAATCCCTAAAGTGGGAGGAGCTAGCACAGGAAAGCGGGGCTAGGACCAAAAACTCACCCCTTCAAAAACTTTCTAGAATGCGGAGAAAATGGTTAGGAGCAGTCAAAAAAGGGTGGTAAAGTTTATAGTGGTTAGGGTTTGCACTAAGGTGGACGGAGCTATGATCAATCACTAATAACTCTGCTCAAATATATCGTCCAGAAAACGCAGTCGGGTCAGTGCTTCATTGCTTCCATGAGTACGCTGTTTGAGTACTGGTCTTGGTCAGTTTTCATGCCTGCACCGAAGAAACCATGAGCGGTTTACCCTTGCGAGTGATTTCCTCGGAAAACATAATTTTACTAATCTGATAGCAACCTTTTTGTGAGATTTTACACGCTATGTGTTTCTTTCGAGAACGCGAACGTTTTGGTTGTTGAGAAATGGCTTTATCGTAAGAATTTCTTGACCAGAGAAAACGACGAAGGGTTGCGTGTCACCACTTTCGACTTTCTTCATTTCTGGCCCGGCAGTGTCCATTGAGATCGAAATTGAAGCGAAACTTCTGCATACGATAGGAACGGTAGTGAAGCTTCTGCATGACATTCTTCCATCGAGACAACTCCTGTAAGCCGTGCCCGTTGACTTCCTTTTGATGGGTCAACCAGAATCCAGACCGATTGGCAGGCGGACCATTTTAATAGTCCTATCTTCAGGAACTTTCTACCTTTCTACCTTCCCTAGTTTGCCTCTGATTCAAGCTTTTTTTCTGTATCGTTTGATAACCTCCTATACGGATATTATAAAAACCCCAAGGAATTTCATAATGCCCTTCCACCTCGCGCGTGTCAATGACCGCAAATGGCATTGAATGAGCTTCCTCCATCTGAAAGATATTGGGAGTTTCACATCAGTAACCATTCATATTGCAAGGACACCTTCTTATGCAATTAATTAATAACAGGTTATGTGAATTTGATATGTTATTTCTATCTTAAAAATTTCTGAATTTGGACCGGAACAAATGGTAATCGGATGGTGCTAGATCTGGGCTGTATGGCGGATGAGGCAGTACTTCCCAGTCCAATTCCGCCATTTTTTTCCAAGGTGATTTTTGCAACATATGGACGAGCGTTGTTAAGGAGGAACTTTGTCGAAGTCGTTTCGACATCTTGACGACGCGGTGCTTGATCCACGCGGTTCAATTGATCTTCGTAAATGTCCGCCGTAACCGTTTGACCCGAATTCAGAACTTCAAACTATACTCAACCTACCTTTGCTGTTCAACCAAACACAGAGCATCACCCTTCTGCCGTGTGTATCCGGTTTCGGAGTGGGTTTTGGAGTGTCACCGGCGTCTAACCACTGTCTTTTTCGTGTTGTGTTGTCGAAGCAGCTCCATTTCCCGTCCGATGTAATGTTAGGGTTGAAAAAGAAAACGCTGTTCTTGGAGCGATAGAGAAGAATTTGGCCATCCCACTCGTGTTGCCTGGTTTGCGTCGCTCAGCTAGTGTGGTACCCATTTTCCGCACCTGTTCGTCTTGCCAATTGCCAGCAAATGCTCATGGATGGTAGAGTTTCAGCAGCCAACATGTTTTGCCAGGTCTCGGGTAGTTCGGTGTGGATCCAATTTAATGACGGCCTTCAACATCTAGTTATCGACGGATTGAGGCCGACGTCCATGTTCTTCGTCCTCCAAGCTTTCATTACCGTTTTTAAAACGCTGATACTATGGTCAACACTGGCTTTCTGACAGGGCTTCTTCACCGTATACTTTTTATATGGCACGGTGAGATTCAGCAGTCGATTTTCCTTGCTTGAAGTTGTACCACATGCAAGCCCGCAAAAGGAATTTCTGGTCAAGCACCTTTTAACCTTTTCTCCCTAAAAAAACAAAATAGACGTAGCCAAAAATATATCAAAAGATGCGCAATGAAAATCTTTTTATAATAGACAGGAGGGTTTCAAAAAATCTTCTATAGTAGTGGGGAAATGAATGGACAAATTCAACGCGCATTCCTTTCCGGACTTATATATATATATATATATATATATATATATATATATATATATATATATATAGGGTTGGAAGGAAAGTCCTGCAACACAATGCAGGTCTTCTTCATTTCTGAAATTTTCCAAGCCAATCAATTGTACCTACTATTACCCTTTAAGTAAGTCACTGATGCCTTTTATCCAGGAGTGTGGAAGCTGTGACTCAAAAAAGTAATTGACTGCCGTTTTCAGATCACACTAAGTTACGAATTTTTTTTCCACAACGGGACGCTCAAGAAGGCGGAGCGCATGGTAGGTAAAAGGGGCGACACTTGGAGAGTACGAATGATGAACAACCTGGAACCAGTTGGAATCGTAGAGCTTTTGACGCGTGTTTAAAGCGAAACTTCGACGTGCGTGGACCCTCTGTAAGGACCTAATTTACGGTTTTGATCGTCCCTCGCTAACCCCGCTGGCCAAATTTCGGGGTTCATAGGGGCAACCGATAGCTCTGTCCATCCAGTCTGGGTTTAGCAACTCATAGTGGATGGATCCCTTCAACCTCCATTAAATTAAGGAAGGATGCTTGCGTGACTTCAAAGGCTAGTATCTCCTCCTCCAATTGTTGACCGTTGATCGGTGAGCAGTGCCAGCACTGAATAAGTTGCTGATAATTTGAGCTGCTACACCCGCGTTTTTCTCTTGGCGTGCTTAGTAGAAGGTGATGGTACGAATCGGGTGTTGTCCATTTATTGACCGCAATGCTGCTAAAGCCCACACACGTGCCTTTATTTACTCATGTGTTGATTACCTGAGGAATGTCCTAGAAGTTTATCACTCTTGCTACCGTGTCCACACTGTTGATACAAATTGCTGACGCTTCAAATTTTTTGTCGCAGGACTTTCCTTCCAACCATATATGTATATATACATACACATATATATATATACACACACATATATATATATATGAAACTGCCATCACTCTCACCATAAAACAGAAGTAATTTTCTTTAACAAGAAAAATGCTCTATGGAATCACAAGAATGTCGAAAAGGACCGTACAGCTGTGCTCTTTCTTGGAATATCGGAGAAAACATCACCTGCACACTCTGCATATAAGCGCCTGAGCCCGACCCTCGATCGTCGCCTTGTACATACATCTCATTTCATCCATTTTCATGATTTATATAGCTTATGCAATGATACCTCCCTTTTCCGGCTTAATTACCCAAGTTTGAGGCACATGTTTACGCGGCAAAATAAAGCAGTGATATTCTACGTGTGATCGAGTTAGTGACAAGACTATCGAATATTCTCAATATAGGCCGAGTTGCGACAAAAGTTTAGCGACTACCCTCGATTTACGTGTCAAAATTAGCCCTTAAATGATGCATCGGCCCGATTGAGAGCTTCAGGTATGACTTCGAATATTGAAGTTTTTGGTATATTCCACTTGTCGCGGAACACTTGGGGAATCTTGGAAGCATGCGACGCTTATTTCACTAAACTTGTCGCCGACCATTTTGAATAGGAGAAAATCACGCGACGCTCAAGCTTTCACATCTTCATTTTCTTCCACTTTTCATTTTTTTTTTCGCTGGGGAAGGTGCTTAACCTAATGGCGACAGCGCTTTTATATTGTCTTTACATTAAACTTTCTTTTCTCTTATATCTGTAGTTAGAAACGAATGATTCCTGGACCGCAATACTTCAAAATTCTCTAGAAAGCTGTGAGCTCAGCTGATGCATGAAAACATGAAAAAATTATAGGAACGCCTGATAAACAATATGAATACCCCAGCGAGCCGAAAACGTGCGTCCTGGGGCATCGGGACGCATAGTGTTAATTTGGGGTTTGGGGTTAACGTGTTAATTTTACTTCCCAATATGGCCTCAGTTGGGCCTACTTCGAGGCGATCACAGGAAGGATTATTAACGCGTTATTGCAATAGTTTTACGCACTTGATAAACTCGTTCGAATCCGAAGTAGGCCCCAATGTATCAGCCCCTCGATCAAGAGGTTTCGAACAAATACAGGCCTCCGTGTTCAATCTTCAAGACATAAGGGAAATGGTGATTAATGTGCTCGGCGCGTTCACGAACCCTATCGACGCGATGGCAGACGCAATCGACGAGGAGCACGAAAAACAAGCTATGCAGTATATCGATACAGCGCCCAGTGCCACTGATCGAGCCAATGCATTGGCGTTCCGAGTAGACGTGAAAATAAGATCCACGCACCAACGAAGGATAAAGTGGAGATACTTTTCGACATCGGTGCGGACCAATCCTTCATCAGTGAAAGACCAGCGCAACAGTTGAATCTGGATTGTTCATCGACACGCACGCTAACAAGGCGAACATTTGGCGAGAAGATGCTCAAGACTAGGAGTTTCAAAGTAGCTGAGGTTGGAATCTGGAACCAGGACGGTCAAAAACACATGTCAAGCAACACAAAACATGCCAAAACAAAACAACCTGATACCGTGAACTCGCCAGCAGATGCTCGAAAGAAGGCAGAACAAGCGCGACACATCTTCGATGACATGGGAATGAATTTGAGACAGTTCCTCTCTAATGAGGTAACACTAAACGATGCATTCCTAGAGGAAATTCAGAAAGTACAGAGCACATCTCAAAAGGTTCTCGGCATAATGTGGGATGCTCAAATCGATACGCTTCCCATCCGCTGTATAATTGAAGTGCACGAATCGCTTACAAAAAGGCTAGTAGTCAGAAGGATCGCCTCCATATACAATCCTTTGCGGTGGCTTGCCCCACTCCTTACAAAAGCGAAGTGTTCCAGCAGAAACTGCGGAAACACAGATTCGCATGGAATTAGAGTCTTCCTAACGACCTATACGAGAAGTGGTCAGCCATTACACAACATAGACGGATTTCAGGGATCCTCTCAAGAAAATTTTCAAAGGGAGGCAACGACTATGACTTAGGCTCTACGGTGAGATTTCGACGCAGATCTACCTTGCCCAATCTCTCCCTAGAGTCAAGTTTGCAAATTCGAGTCGAGCCTCTTTGTGGCGATAAGTGATTCGTGGCACCTTCTCCACTGTTTGCCTGGTGATGTCCTCGCATCTTCTCACTGCTCTCCAGACTGTAGTTTTCGACACAGAGAGGTTTAATTCCGATCGGATCTGGTTCAAGGAGGACGTACTGTTGAAAACAGTCCTCAGAATCTTCCGCTAAACACGGGCAGTAATCTTTCATGGGTGTCCACGGTCGGTGTTATAACTAACGACATCAGGGCTCTCTCGAAATCTCCGAATGGACCAAGGGGATCTCTCTATTTGCCTGGAAATGGCTCAAGTACGGAGCCCACCTTCATGATAAGCCTTCTCATCAGAGGAAAGCAGATGATCACGAGCCATGTTGACAGTCAGGTTTAGAAATGAGGTCTAAAAATGCCTTTGCTACACATGCTTACCTTTACAAGTATCTTCAAACACGAAATTTCCTCTCTTTCTTTAATAATTGTTCACTTTCTCAAGGTGACCTTATAATTACGAAACGGTGCAAAAACCGATAAACTGTTCTAAAAAAGTTCAGAAAAATGCAAATGCGGCTAAAAAACGGATTTCTAGTTTATCCGTGCTGGGGAGTCCGTTCATGATGCTAGAGAAAATCCTTAATGATTGCTTTTCTTAAAAGTGCAAAATTTGAGGGTGACCTTATAGTTATGAAACGCACTGTAGTAGGAACCTGGGACGTTTAGTAAGCAATCGCATGCAAGAGTTACACAATCTGGACCCAGCCCTATACAGAGGAGGCCTGTCCGTTGAATGACGTTATATTGCCGCGAAAAAAATTGCACATGCTGGCACACGGGTCTGTCAAAAGACCGACTTCGAAGTCAAAAGACACGCACACACACATTCACTTCGTAAGCGCTTTGCTTGTCATCAGCGGAATCCTGCTCAACTAATGTGTTTCGAAGAAACCAGGTTCATTCCACCCTTCTTCCATCTTCAGTCGCCTGCCATCAGCACTCCTGTATGCCGCCTGTACCCCTATCAAACTTGGTAGCCCTTGGTCCAAACCAACAATTTTTGCGCACGCCCCAATCGTGTGAGGGGATTCTAGTCGTACCCCTTACCGACCGCATTACCATGTTACCGCTTGCACCCCTATAGAATTCAAACGATTTAGGCCCAAGTTCATTACTTATGCGCACGGCCGACCTCTGTGGACGGAGTCTAGTCGTACCACATAAATACAGTGTTTCTATCCTACCACCTGTGCTCCTACCCGAACTTCAACACTCTAGGTCCAAGGGAACAGGAGTGATGAGTTTCTAGGTAATACACACAACGACGCACATAAACCTATAATCACTCCCTACCTTTTCTTCTCGAAAAGACAGAGAAGAGAGTATCAGCCCCATATCGTGTAGTACAAAACAAAACTGGTCAAAATCGGCTGCCACTATCGATCGCGGCGTTTACAGCTATATTCTTTCCACATGTCTTCATGTTCCCTCAGATTTGGAACACTGTCCGAAGGTAACAAAGTGTCACGTATCGTTCAATTACACAACGGATAGGTGTAGCAAATCGGTATATCGGCCAGCATCCCCTCAGCTTAAGTCACATCGCACGTGAATCCCCCCGTCTGCAGTGAGCAAAGCTGTGAATTGACGGTGCATAATTTGGGAAGCTTCTGAACAGGATCGCCAGCTTCGGATTCCGCGCTAGTCGTAGTCCAGTTTTGCCTTCTGCCTCTATCCCTTCTGAATTCGAACACTGGCTTTAGAGAGCAATTTTTCGAACGAACCACCTCCAGTGAGCGGTGTCCTGTCTCGCCACCTAGCATTAGTGTCCTCATCCTGCCGCCTGCATCCCTTCCAAAATTGAACACTATTCTGAAGTAGCAATTTTCGGGCATGCCCCACCCTGAGTGAGCAGACCCTACTCCTGCCATATACTCTTCCTTTCTTTGTACTCCTACCAAATTTGAACGCCTCAGGTACACGAGAATAGGAATTAGGTCATTCCGTTGAAACCACTCTTATCACGCGCCACGTCCTCCGTGGTTGGAGCCATATAAGGTCATGAGTTGCTAAGTAACTAGACTCATTTGCACTTTTTCACCGTGGCTAATCTGCACTTCGATTTTAGGAAGACACCATATAAGGTGGCGATAAATAAAACAAGAGACGAACAGACCAACCATATGGACATCTGTGGTTTAAATATGATACCCTTTGGATACCGCTCATGGATTTTGTCTTTAGATTAACCACTTTTTTTCCACGTTTGAAAACAATTTAGAACAGAGCCTTGAATTATCAAAACTGCCCCCGCTCTACGAGGCGAAAACAACGCCCACTCTGGAGATATTACTACACTACTTCTGTAGCGTCTAGACCACTATTCCCGCCGCGTTTCAAAACAATTTTGAACAGAATCGTTAATTTTGGATTGTAGACTTACCCGCTGCATTGCAACCCCCCCCCCTCTCTCTAGAAATTTGCCTCTAATCATTATCCCTCTATAATTTCGAAGCAACTTCGAGCAGATTAATTAAATTTTGATATTAGCCCCGAATACCGCAAAGCAAATCCCGACTGCTTTGAGGATTTCACCAAATTTCTTCAGAAAACTTTGACCTTTTTTCTCGTGTTATAGAATATTTTTGGAGAAAGAGATGAATTTGGTTTTAGCTCCGGCCACTCTAATGCAAACCCCGCCCAGTTCGAGGATTTGACCATATTCCTTTGATTATTCTAACTAATTTTTTACGTCGCTGTAAAACATTTCTAAATAGTTATGAATTCTTGAACTCGGCCCCGATTTTTTAGCAGAGTTACGAACCCACCTCAGCGCAAACCCCGCCAACTTTAGAGATTCGACCACTTTTTTCCGGTAGGCTCTGTCCACCTTTTTCCCGCGATCTAAAATGTATCTTTACAAAGTTATACACAGTTTTGAAAAAGTATCTTCTATTCGAATGCATGCCCCGCACAGCATAAGCGGAGCTTCGCGATGGCTACGCATGTATGGCATGTATTAGGTCCTCTTGTTCACTCCTCTTATTTTTCTCGTCCTCCACGCTTTAGCTGAGTCGAGTTCAATGCTAAAATAAGATGTATGGTTTGTGGCACCACCCATTCCGGCACCTGCCCAGCCCCGCGTGGGCGGAGCGCCGCAGAGCTCATACGTGCTCTCTTAATCTTGTCTTAAGTTCCACCCATCTCGAACTTGTTCCGACTCCTTAAGATGTTTCTATGATAGAAACGGACTAAGCGATACAAAGACTAACATACATACCTACAAACAGACCAAACAGACAAACCAAACTTGTGGATTATACATAGTAAGGAGATAATATATAGTAAAGATCTGTGATAAAACAGGACTGCTCGGCACACATAGATACATACATCCACACATACATATACATATATACATATATACATACATGTACATATATACATACATACATATATACATACATACATACATACATACA
>UZAF01016866.1:4071-14426 GCA_900617895.1 Haemonchus placei
TTTTCTTTTTCGACCTCAAACTTACCCTTATCCCATGGGTTTTCAGAAAAATTTTCTGGTTTTTTTCTACACTTGATCGATTTCGTCCTATCATCTACATCTACTTTCATATGAATCTGTGAATTTGTGTTTTCAGATGAGAACTCACATCGTGTTTGCTATCAGGCCATATACATGGACCCCAGCTGCTCCAATTACTGCAATCGCTACTTCGACTTGCATTCGAATACACGGCGGCTAGCTGTCCTCTTACTGGAACTTCACTATATTTAGTGATTATCAAGAAGACGATGTCTATGAAAAACCTTTTTCCTTTTTTAGTTGGAATATTATCGAAATAAAGTAGAATAGCCGGTAACCCTTGGCTGGAGAGAGAATCAGGGATAGCGACNATTCCAAATATGTGAACGAGCAAAGCTTGTGCTACCTTTCTGGGAGCTTGGGGTTCAGCTGACAATGGTTTCTTCTTGTCACAACAATGCACTATAGAGTAGAAGACGGCTGACGCGGCAGCAGTAACCACATACCACCACATGCTTGCCTCTGAACCAACTTGTGAATTAGGTGTCGTCTACATGTGAGCTCATCACTTTGTTGTGAATTTAATATCGCAATCGAGAGAACAGCCAAAGGAAATAACCACCTGTGAATGGCATGTGGAGCGTTGTCGTCCGTGCTGAACTAATGAACTACAAGAGTGAAGCATACCAGCCAGGATGTTATGTTTTTGCTTAGCACATTAATCACGGCGATAACTTAGGGGTAAACCTGAACAATCAGAGTAGTAACATCACAATGAGCTTGGTGAGCTACAGTGCCTCTATCTACACTTCCCCAAGTTTACCATACCGCCTTCCACTGAATCTTGCTCCAGTAAATCTACGTCTGAGATACTACGTGTGGTGCCGCGCCCAAAGCAGTACAGCACGATAGACTGACGTTCGGCCTTGCTTAATCCGTCAGAGACTGGAGGTCAAGATGCTTGTGAATCATCCCAATCAAACGGTATACAGACACCTACTTCCGCTTGTTTCAGCCTCGAGATTACGACTCCACAGCCACATGTCACACCTCCCTCAATATGATCGCATGGGGTGCCGGAACTTCTCCCCGAAATTCACGGCGGCAGAGGTCACGCGGCGGCTACCCTACCCTAGCAGTGGGAATTCAAGCCTTTCCCTTCAAAGTGCGCGAGTCCGCGCGATCGGGTACGGCGAACACGACGCTGTTTTCGGGAAGAAGATACCGGACCCGTGAATTGGAAAAATAATTACTTGGTGCCACTAGAATCATACGATCCTAGATCGTATTTGCAACGAATGTTCTGCATCTACTGGTTCATTTTGAACAGTTTTATTTACTAATTGTGAAAATTTTATTCAAAATAAGCGTTATTATGATTAAAGCATTCCAAGACTTGTATCGGACGTTTCACTACTCGGCTAACTCCTTTTTGAGAAATTCCTGTCCTGGAGCTGGCGGTGCTCCATAGATGTGCTCACATCGATAAGTGAGAGGATTCGGTTGAAATGGGAAGCAACAGCAACGACATACTTTTTCCTTCACTATGCGGCCACCATTTCTGATGGTCCTGAAAGGATTGAGATTCTTCGAACACATGGAGACCTTTGAATAACTCACTTCGTCTGTGGCAAACAGGAGTACCACTTGAGTGAATCGATGTGCTTACGGAACACTGGCTCAATCGTTGATAAATCGACACGAGGTGAAGGCCATAGACGGCATTCGCCTCCGTTTTCCTAAAAGAGCGTGACAGTGGTTTTTATGTAAGAAGTTCGGGAAACAATAGACCAATCCTCACTTTGAGCTGTTCATAGTCCACTTCACAGGAATCCACTTGGCTTTCTCCTCCTAAATCCAAAGCTGAACATACCCTTTCGGCCACATAGAACGGTATAACAGGACGACCACCGTCGATTCTGAACGACCAAAACTTTGTACTAGGGACATTTTTCATGTATTGAAAACAGCCCAGAATCTGCACATCCCTGTCATTCAGCAAATCAACATTTGAAAGGGGATTTCACGAGCAATAAACGGAGCGTGTAACGAAAATTACGTACGTTCAAGGGGTTGATGATTAAGTGATGCACCTCACGCCCTTTCGGAAGAGGAGAACAATAGGGACTATTAGCGCCACATTACCTGCGCTATAGCGCGCGATTTTCTAGCCGGTTTTCCGTACCATAACCTGAACAGGTGTATGGCGGCTCGTGGAAACCGCAAAAAGTCACCTGCAAGAGAGGAAGTTCTCCTAAATTCCCGGGAATCCTACAATCCTTCTCTACAGATTTGCTCTGTCCCTCTGTCCTATTCCATACCTAGGTTTTATGTGGGTAAGAATGAGCTTGTAGATGATTATGGATGATAGACAATAATAACGAATGATAAAAGCCGATAAGGAGCGTTAAGAAGCTAGAGCATAGAGAAAGCTTACGTAAAAGGGCTGGTATTGCACTTTTTACTGCCTCCATATCCACAGCTTTGTTTATACGAACACAGACCACAAGGTTTTCCTGAACGCAATACGAACTGCATGTAGTTGTAGAAGTTGTTCAGCGCCTTAAAACATGTTGATACTGTGATAAAAGTGATAATATTGTTGGCCACTTGATCCTCTCCCAAACTCAGCCGTGAATAGTTTCAAAAAATTCACGAACCCGCTTAAAAGACGTAGATTTAAGCTTGGTAATAGCTACATATTGAACGGCATTCCCAAAAAAACCTACGGTGTTGTATCGCTTCACGAACATGTAGAACCAGTGCATCTGACACACGGGTGATATCTGTTGAAGATACGGCACCTGAAAAATTTTCAGTCCTTCTGCATAATTTATAGCTACTACATACTGGAGGGAACCTTTAAAACCTTTAAACGGAGCCTCCCCCTATTTCTAATACCTCTAATCCCAATCTATCAATAAAATGTGCTGTTCCTCCTTTTTGATAGAAGTTATCCTTTTTCGACCTCAAACTTACCCTTATCCCATGGATTTTCAGGAAAATTTTCTGGTTTTTTCTACACTTGATCGATTTGGTCCTATCATCTACATCTACATTTCATATGAATCTGTTAATTTGTGTTTTCAGGAAGGAACTCACATCGTGTTTGCTATCAGGCCATATACATGGACCCCAGCTGCTCCAATTACTGCAATCGCTACTTCGACTTGCATTCGAATACACGGCGGCTAGCTGTCCACTTACTGAAACCAATATATTCAGTGATTATCAAGGAGAACATGTCTATGAAAACCCTTTTTTCTTTCTAAATGAGAATTTTTCAATCGGATGAAAGAGAATAGTCGGTAACTTTTGGCTGGAGAGAGGATCAGGGATAGTAAATTCTGCTCTGATGACGGTTGACTCCTAAGGTTTCAGTAATTGACACATTCAGCTATTAGTACTTTGTGGCATGTGATCGGCGTTCTAACTTTCAAAAGGGATTAATTATGAAAAAATTATGTTATTAGGGTTGTAAACAAAGAAGTAATCGGGCTTTCTCTTCGAGGATGCCACAATATGTATGGAAACTTTACAGAAGCACATGGTGCAGGGCACATCCTAATCCTAATACTAAAATCAAAGTACTTTACTAGCAGGCTTTACAGCCTTACAACATTATCCAATTGAACAAGAAAAGAAATCGATAGTAAAGCTCTTCACATTTGTCACATCAAAATCCACACCACAAGTAACCAAAAGTTCGAACTTTTAGACAAAATAGGAAATTAAAGTATAAACACATACAATTTCTGAATCTATCAAACTACTGACTACAAGTACTACATAACCAGTGTGTTTTCAACCGGTTACTTTGTTCCTTTTTCATCGTGATGCTGACACAATGAGCTTTTTTTTGAATATCTTTGGGACCCAGTCACTCTTAGTCAAAACATCCTCAATGGCCTTGTCTATTCACTGGTAGAAAGCAATGAATCGAACGATCAGATGGTTTTTCCCACATTCGCAGTCGAATATCTGGGTTAGCACGGACAGGTCGTAATTCTTTTTCGATCACCATGAAATGTCTACACCTGATAGAGATATTCTTTGCGATCATCCATAATCTCAAAGTTTTCTCTCCAATAACAACCGTCATCATCAAGAGTCACCAATCATTAGGACCCTATGACTGTAGATTCAAATTTTCGAATATGAGGTGTATATCAGTCAACTTGTTCAGATGTTTTTAAAATAAAAACAGCTTTGTTAGCGCATCATTAGAAATGTCAGTTTGCTACTCATTACTTGCCACGATTTTGTGAAAGTAATGTATTTTATTATAAACGTAATCCTTCGCTGAAAAGAGAATCTCACAAAAGAAGTAATGGACAGTAAAACTCACCGTGAACTCGGAACACTGGACTAGCAAGAGAGTTATTGACTGTGACAAAGAAAAAACGTCAAACAGGGGTGTCGTCACAAGAACGTCACAAGAAGAGAAGCCTAGTGGGAACCATAGAAGGCTCTCCTCTGAACCTTCAAAATTCCATTTTTACCGGTTGCACTGCGTGAAACTAAGCTTCTGAAGGTACCCTCTCACTGATCAAGAGGTTGCTTCTACCAGGGTATTCCCCATTAGGGAATGTGAGGACAGGGGTTTTAGTGGAATCGTAATTCGATCATATTAAGCAATAACCGTGACGATTATAATCCATTACTCATTACTGGTACAAACCGAACTACAAGTAAAGTAAGTCTCAGTGACCTTCCTGGGTAGATTAGGTGAAAAGACCATCACTGAACTGAAAAACTTTGCAGTGATGTTCTTCCTTACCTGTATATACGATGGCTAGACAGAGCAGCAAACGAAGCATATCGGAATGGTCGGATCGCCGAACTGATGGTCTCCGTCACGCCCAACTATCGCTAGTGGACACCAGTAGATGAGACCGTGATCGAAATTATGTATGATGACCTGGAAATGCCCCGATGAGCTACAAAAACCCAACAATGTTCTATTGTGCTACATTTTATTGCCTGGCAACGATCGTTCAGTGATGAGGTATCATTCGGCGGGCTGGATTCCGGACAAGTGTTGGAGGGTAGAGTTGTGATAATAATAATTCTGCGGTTGATTCCTCCGAGTAAATTTTCAAGATATTTTAGTCATTTATCCTTCACGGATGGATAATACTGCATGGAGAGGTGACTCTACCCAAAGTTTCTGCTTACTTGATGTTTACAATATCGAAAACTGACTACCTAACAAATATAATAGAAAGGCAAGCTCAGCCTAGACCCTCCCTAGCCAAAAAGGACCTCTGCTAGGCAATCTGCTATAAATTTCCAAGCCTGATTGGTACCTCCTTGACTTGGGTAAGGAAAATTCTTGGTTTTCGCGGACGGGTTTCGATCCACAGAGGAGAGTGGGCCCCATAGGCAAGCATTTTTCCCCTTTCTCAGTTGCTTGGTTATTCAATCGAGATTTCAAATGAGAATGTGGACCTTCTCACCAAGGAGTATTTTCGACTATTCAAAAGTGAAAAAGAGAGCTGTAGGTAAATCCATGGGATAACCCTTTTCATGACCACGGGGTCCTGATAGTCCATGCAAATTCAACAACAAACATGCAGCCGCCGGAGGTTCAACACTTCCGACGATTCCTTTGCCGTTCCTTCCTAATCCTCATATTCAAGTGTGTAATCTGAAACGCATCGTCCTTCCGACAAGGGAAAGTCTTCGTCGAAAGCCGGATTCCGGATCAGGCCGACCGATCTGTGGTCGAGGTTCCCTAGGATGACTGCGAAATCAGGTCAAGAAGTGCTCTTTGTCGAGGCCCACAATCACTCCGTTCGATCTTTGCATTTCCGGGCTAATAGACTTCCATGACTAAGTATGACTGTGCTTATCAGGACCCGGGAATTTCGGTTAAGTTGGTTACAAGTTGGGAACTCTTGAACTCTCCATCTTGTCTTTGGAAGAATGCATTGTAGCATATAGTTTTCGATACTACGAATGCCTCAAAAGGAATGTGAAATGCTTGATAGCTTGAACAGGGTCAATCATTTAGAGAATTGTTGTCGAACATTAAAGCAATTTTCCCTTTTTTTCTGATAGTGGCGTTTCTGGCAGGATATTTTAGAATTGAATTGAAATCAACTGAATCAACTCAGAGGTAAGCCAATGAACAAGCACAATAATTTCAAATAAACTGGGAATTCTCCGAGGTATTCATATAAAGTCACATATGTGTGAGCTAAGTGTTATCAATTTAAACTCATAAAACTGGACTTGTTCAAATCAGCTGTCATGTATCCGTTCTTTTTGTCGCTCAACTTTAAACTTGAGTGCGGACTATGTTTTACGGCAAAAAACCAACCTTGCACTTGTTACTTGAGATCGCCTGTCGCCTGTTAACATCATGTCATCATTATAGGGAACGAGGATCCGGCTTTTGATGAGATCGTCAGGTAGTATCCACCATGGAAATTAAGGGAACCGGAAATAGACGAATCCTGGGATTCCATGAAAGTAAGATGTATCCAACTCAACAGCCTGCATTGTTCAAATTCTGTTTTTGGTGGGAGAAAATGATAACAAGCAACTTCCACAGCTGAACTTCCACGTGAAGTAAGAACCACCTTTAAGATGTGGAATCAACCTACTCGAATATAGTGCTTCTCTTCAGAAGCATGCTTATCCCTTCAAAAACTTCCCCACACCACGATTTCCAGCTTCATGATTCTTTTCATATCGAACTTTTGATTGTCGTGTAATGCTGTAGAAAGCAGCACTATCCCGTCCCTTAACTCCTTCCCCTTTTCTCCCTCCGATCTGCTCCTTCCGGAAAGAGCTCCACCCTATCGCCTTTTCCGCTTGAACACTATCACGATATTGGCTGGAGGATTTCCTGTGACCCATAGAAAAGTGATCCTCGACAGTTTTACAAGGACGAACGTATCCGAGTTTGATAGAAGCTCATATGAGGTATGAAAGTCAAGCATGGTGATGAAATGGTCTGTCACAAGTAGAACCACCCCACTGAGCCACCTATTGTTGTGAAACCCTATCTAAATTTATCTAGGCACTTCTGATCCGCTGACAAGCAGGTGTGAGATCAGTAGGACACAGTCATAGTATCAGAGCTGACTGAGCTTGAGTAAAGGAGGTCATGGACGAAATTGCTAATCTGAAAGCAAGCGGCACATCATGTAACCAGATTGGAACAATTATCCCTAACTAAACGAGCACAAATCGCAAGTCTCACCCATTTCTGCAAAGCCATCGATTCCTCCTGAGTAGCCTCCTTAGAAAGTAAAAGTACTTCTGGTTTTTTGCTTCTCAGCTGACATCGGATTCCTGGTGAGGTTTTAATGAGGAAACTGAATAAGCAACCACAACTTTTTCAGCAAATAATTGAGAAGAAACCATATTAGCATTCGCAATGGCCGGAATTCATAAGCTCTACTCAAAAATAAACCAGAATCTAGCGAAAACCTAGTCACATGAGGAAGATCGTTGATGAAAAGCAGTGGGGGAAGTCCCATCCTCGCGACAGTTACTCCTTACCGCTCTGGAAGATTTCTTCTGATCACAAAGATTTCAATCAAGTAACTTTTGCTGTAGTAAATGCTGGGATACACATGAAGCTATAGTGTAATCACATTCACACCAATTGATTTCGTTTTTCGGAGCATCTTCTCTGTGAAAAACTCTATAAAGCATCGTTCACCTTTGGATAGGCCAAAGAGTTCACTCGCCTCTAGACGTTTAGGTCAGTGCAGTTACTTTTGAACTCTTTGGTGGGGAGGAGGAGTCACTCGCTTTTCGGAACTAAAGTTCTTTAGGAAGCACCAAAAGGATGGGTTTACCTCACCTCCCCTCCGTGCTACTTCAACTTCTTCCGTGACCCCGTGGCCGGGGCTGGGTGCATTTTTCGTTTACGGTCCCTTGAAGGGTGGATTGCCTGATACGACAACTTCAATGGGGTTCTTCCGCTCCCGTGCTTCACCTAATGACGAAAAATTCTTGGCCTTGCTTGTGAATGGTACTTTGGCTGCACTATGTCAGCCAGTAAGAAACATAAGTGGAATCTACGGACGAAAGCTGTCGAAAATGGCAATCCTGACAACAGAGCCGATTGGAAATTCGGAAGATCCTCCAATAAAGTCTGAATAGATCAGATAATATCAAAAACCATGAATCCCGATGCTCAACAGGAACAGAAATGAAAGCCACCGTATTGCCCTCTCCAGTGGTAAACTGACATTCTCCAAGGCGACCTCACCGAGAAATCAACAAGATCCGTGCTAGGAGCAGCCATAAACTTCAAATTACCTAAGAGCACGGCTTTATAGCCCTAATGGCTTATAGCGATCGCCACACAAAGGCTAATAGTCTGTGCCTGTCTGAAGATTTCATGCTCCGTTGAGATTTGCTGCGGTGCGACGTCGCGTGTCGCAACCGCTCAATTCACTGGTACGGAAGGCAGACCACGTGCGCTGCTCATTTCGTCGCATCCAGCCTTTGTCATTGGATTTTCGCTGAAATTTTGGTTTCCCTCTCTAATACCACTCTTCTCAGTTGAACTCTAAACTCTTCGCTTTCTCCACCACTTGAAATAATCACCATTTTATTCAATGTAACACGGATGTTGGCAAAAAGTAAAACCATCCAGGAGTTGTTGTTCTCGATCACGCACTTTTACATTTCCTTCGTTACACTTAAGTGTTCAATTTTGTGATTCGTTAACTAACCACTTCTTTTTGAGCCTTGGATAAGTGTTGAGTAGAACTTCGATTGCCCTTTAAAACAACTTGATATGCATGTCGTTTACTTTGGAGCCACTTTCTCCTATAGGAATCATTTTCCAATTCATGTAAAATTGCTGTATAGGGCTTTCATATAGGTACCTTACGGTGGAATGTATTGATTCAGGGAAACGGTAAGGAAAACAAGAGGATTTAAAGGAGTTAGATTGTTGAGGATATATTTTTGGATTCCGGAATTATTCCCCCAAGGATGAAACAGTAGTGACTAGCTCTGCATTCAGTAGGCTCCACCGGTTGGAAGTTTAGAAAAACAAGCTCAAAACAGTGTGGGTAAGGTGGACGGGATGAGTACTGCAGGATATCTTTCGGACACAATACTTTCATCCTAACGAGACGCTTTGTGCTGCTGGGAGAATGGCCTCATTACATGATCGTCCTGGTCCAGTATGAGTGTGTGTACCGCTTCAAAATCGCCTCCGAGATGGAAACATACATGCAGTTTGCTTGAGCTCCCTGCAAGTTACCCGAGCCAGGTTCAAGAGCCATTCTCTTCGTCAGGGCTACATTTCCCCATTGTAGTTCCGTTGATGATGAAAGTATTACCTAACTACAAACATATTTATTTGGCAAAATCGACTTTGAATGTTATGGAAATGAATTCATCGAAAAGAACATTGGCTGGATGTGCAAGTCTTGCTATGCATGGATAATACACTTTTTCATGTAAACAACCTTTGCGAATGATATTTTTCCAAATTTAATGCCCATTTTTGGTTTGTTTCACTTCACAGTCAATGATAATTGCCGCCTTTTCGCTGCGGAAAACGTTCCACAGCGAACTTGCTTTTCATTTGTGTATTGATGGACCTTTCATTATTAAGGATAACCTTTTGGAATCCGTTGATTCTAAATAATGGCATGCCCTCATAGTTCAAGAGATATCACATTTTTCAGTTTTATTGCTTAACCCCACAGCCACTGATTCTTTGAAGAAGGTGAAAGAATTCTATTATGAGGTACTGATGGAACAAAAAGTAATTTTCAGCTAAAACAGTGTACTCGCAAACGTCTTTTACGATCACACAAGGAATCACAAGTAGTTTGGGCATCAGGACAAGGAGGTTCGTTGGATAATACGGCTGTTTATATTTTTGTTGTGGCCTGTCCTCCTTCCTTGTGTCATTGACGTTGCTATGATCTTTATCTTCAAAAGGAGCTGAATTTCATGGCTCCTGGCAGGAATTCCGATAGCGGAGCACGGGCGGCGGCGGCCATCGTGGCTGCGTGGGCTGGTGTGGTTTTTCGATTATGGACTCTATTTGCATGTTTGAATGCTGAGGCAATCCGTTCATTATTCACTTTCAACTCGATCAATTTCACCTTGTCAGGAATTCCTCTTTAATGGCTACTTTGGCTAATTTGCGCTATGCTCGCTTATTCGGCGTTATTCCTTTCATAACCGATTTATTCGCATATCATGTTGCTTTAAGATATTCTTCAGTGATCGGTTATGGCACACCAGACGGGACTTGATCACATCAGTCTTTATACAGGTGAATAGAACGAAGGCACGTGTTCGGCGTCGTAGATTCTCGTCGCATTGATTCTTTTTTTTTT
>UZAF01016866.1:15139-26392 GCA_900617895.1 Haemonchus placei
AAAGAGTGCAATTACAATTTTCCAGAGTAATGCCCTCAAGCGTTCGTCTAAAGGTCACAACTGCATCACTACCAAATAAGGCTTGACTTGAGTCAGAAGTGAGGCTAAAACACGAGCTTCCTTGAATTCTTCGTAATTTATCGTCACTTGGAATTTCCCAGTGCACGCATTTATGTTCTCAAATTTCAGGAAAGAACAATCCTTCGAAGCTTCAGAAGTTTGTAAAAAGAGAAATTCCGGTAAACCAATACCTGCGGGATTGAGTTGCCAGCTGTTATTGATTGTTTTGAAGAATTTGGTTTTCATCTCATAGCTTGTTTGGGTCTCAATGAAATCTTAGATTCTTAGATTAATCAATACTTTAGAGCTCCTCGACTTTTTAATGGGACATTGCATTAAACTTTAGTATGCCCTTCTTCCGATAGTTTCGCGTCTGGCTTATCTCACAGCGAACTAAGTTGCTTCCGATATCGGTGAAATATTGCTTTCGAAATGCCAAATTATTCATTTTCGTTTCTCTTGTTTGTGAGTTCTCCTGCACTCGCGTTCAGTTCGTTCACCGATCGATAACGTTGTTTTCGCATCGTTAGTGCTGGCTTCCGTTTACACATTTTCAAGTGCATATTCGTTCAGGTAGTTCACAAATATAATTCTGGATACTCATAAATGGGACAAACGCTGAGTGAGCCAGTAACGACTAAGGAGTCTGCATCATGTATCAACGATTTATTCACAGTAGGGAGTTCGTGCATGCAAGGATGGCGAATAAGTGAGTCAAATTTTGATTCTAAATGGTTATGACCACTAGTTGTTTCACTCTTTGAACCATTTATCTGGAAGTATTGCCTTCCTGGACCTTCCCTTACTGAATCTTCCCCTTGTCGCTATGTGTCACAGCTTGTCCCTGCTTCTTCACTGGGTTTCTGGGGAAGGTGTCCCATGGAATTAGCTCGTTCCTGGAAAGAATTAGCGAAAAGGCAGAGGAAGGATACTCATAAAAGTCTATTGACATCTGGCCTAGAGGTGCCACAGGTGCAAGCTGCGAACGAGCTTATTGTTTTTGCCAACCATGAAGTTTTCCATTCGACTTATTATTGGTTTTGCCCCTTGCAAGGGTTGTCAGTGAGGCTATCGAACGAAATAGCTGGTTGCATACCCTAAATTTGCTGAAATTTTGAAAATGATTGAAATATGATTCGGCGACGTTCAGCTTTTGACAACTACTTTTTTTCATATGGCGAGAGCATGGTTGTGCAGTTGTTAGTTGCTGAAGTTAACGATTCCACAACATCCACCGACTTGGCAAAGATAAGTGGAAGTCGTGGAATCGTTAAGTTTAGCAACTTATAGCACGTGCTGCCCTATAATTTCAAAAATTCGGCGACGCAGCGGATCTTTACTGATAAAGATCTCTGATAAGCTTCAGCACTAGCGTACAACGATTAGAATTGATCGAGGGTAACAGTAGTTCCTGGTAACCTTAGGAGTTTTATGCATGGTTAACTGATTTATGTGCTTATTTGCCAAATGGCATAAAAGTGGGTGATTCCTAAAACGGTTGAAAAATGACGTGAGGGAATGAAGAGGAGTAATGTTGGTTTGACCTGAAATCGGACACAGTTCTGGGCCCAAATCCTGAGGGCCCAGAACTGTTAAAGACCACTGAACCCCTTCTCGTTCTACGGTGCTTGTTTAATGGTATCAGGCTCATCTGGAAGAAGGAAAGAAAATAATTGCATCAGTACTGAACCTCAATTAATCTGAAACATAAGAAATGAATTGTGCATTGAGTGGCAGTCATTAGGTTAGTATGTAGACCAAATACAAATCCAGACATCATCATGAAGCCTCCCAGAGAGGATAAAAAACATTTGCTGTCGTAATCGATATGACAGGCCCGTAGAAACCTAATTTTTTGGCCCAAGGTTGTCAAATCTTCGTAATCTGCACAAGGTTTTTCATACAAGCATAAATGGTTGTAGATATGGAAGATGCACACACGCATCTATTGTCATTACCGGACGACCCGAGATGTGCATTTTTTGCGGTTTATGATGGTCATGGTGGTCCAAAAGCGTCACAATTTGCTGGTATCAATCTACACAAGCAAATACTACAGCAAGAAGATTATGGTATGTAGCGGTCTCCGTCGAGAAATCTCATATTATGGAGAGGTGTTGAATTTCTCCAGCTGCAAAGCACCATTTTACAGCTCAAGGAAATCTACCAGAAGCCTTGCGGAAGGGTTTCTTAGCGCTCGATGAACAAATGCGTTCTGATGATGAAATGCGAGACGATGTCTCTGGTGCCACAGCAGTTGTAGTTCTAATTAAAGATGATGTTATACACTGTGGTAAGCTCTGTTTACATCTGATTCCTTCATTATCTTTTCGTTATTATAGCATGGGTGTTAACCTGTGCAATAAACATTATTTACAATCTTCGGTTCATATTTCGCTTATGATCTTGTTCCAGCAAACGTAGGCGATTCTCGAGCTGTAGTGTCTGTTTGTGGTGAAGCTCGTCCACTGTCTTTCGATCATAAGCCTGCTAATGAAAAAGAGGTACAAATTTTTATTTTGTTACTACTAAACACTAAATATCGTTCGGAGGCAAATTTTCGTCTGAGATACGAATTCTGATTTGTACATTCATCTTCATCAATCTTTTAATCATTAACTCATGAATCGATTGACCATCGAGGGATAAAAAGATTTTTTTGTCTGGTGATTGGTGATTGGGTTTTTTAAAGATTCAGGTTTAAACTTTCCTTCGTGTTGTAAATGCTCACTTCCAACATTTATCTTGTTTTGTTGTTAAATCATTTCATGATATCATTTGTTTTGACAGGCGAAACGTATACTCGCTGCTGGTGGGTGGGTTGAGTTCAACCGAGTCAATGGCAATCTCGCACTTTCTCGAGCCCTTGGTGATTTTGTATTCAAACGGAATGATGCTATTCCACCTGAACAACAAATCGTAACGGGTGAGTAGTCCACTATACCAGTTTGAATTACTTTATATGTTCAACTAATCTGCTTTTTGTTGAGTTCCTTTATTTGATCACTCTTTTACGTCAGTTCATTAATAGAAGCTACACTTTACCTCAGTGGGTATGATTTTTGTTGCCTAAATCTCTATCACTATTGGAAACAGCGCGAAAGCGACGGTTCCTTGATTCATCTTTGATTTTCGGGATTTCTTGAGTTCATCATGAAAAATGTTTTTCGATTTCGGCGCTTGTTTATTGGCTGGAGATTTAGGCACGTGCATACAATTACAGGTTCGTTATAATGATATGCTCTCGCCAACGTGTTTTTTTTTTGAATCTGCGTAAACACGTGTGGTTTGAGCTAAGTGACACAGGGTTTAGCCAGAAATGTGAGCACTTAATATTATTTGTACCATATATTCTTCATTTTTGTATTTTTCACTTCGCGAGATTACCCTAGAGGACAGGGAATTTGCCATTATTATCATCTATTTCCTTCTATCTGCTTCATTTCCAATATCTTTGGACAGAGATTAGCTGGTCATAAAAAAGTCGATTCTGAATCTTACGTTCTGCACGTCTTGATCGTTCCCAATGCTTGTCTTCGTCTGTTTTTCCTTTTTCGTTTTCGCTCTCGTGTTCTCGTTATCTTCATTCATTTCATTCGAGCAAGAAGAGTCGAAAGTGTATAATCTATGTGCGGTTCTCCGGTTCTGCTTTTTTCATGTTTGATCTATTGCTCTGGATGTAACCCAAAAACAACGCTTTCTGTTCCCTGTCCTGTCATTAATATATTTCAGCGTATCCGGATGTGATCTCGGAGAACGTGACGGAAGATCACGAGTTTGTAGTACTAGCATGTGATGGTATTTGGGACGTTCTAAGTAATCAGGAAGTAGTCGACTTTGTGCGGGAAAGGCTCGCGGAGAACAGGGATCCACAAACTGTAAGTGCTCATTACATTGATATTTGAAAGATTACTTATGGAGAGACAGTACTTTGACTCGTTGTTAAAGACCTTTATTTTGTTCTGAAGAGCTGTGAGACGTGAGAAATGTCTAGTTGGTCTCGTGGTCTATTTGCTGACACATTTGTGATGATGATCGGCCAAACTATTGACAAGGGAAGCGAACCGTTACATGAGCGAAAGATTGACTTTTTCGGGCGTCTTTCGAATCAAAGTGTTTAGCAATGCGTTTCAGAATTCATTGGACTTTGTTGGAGTGGGAAATCAGATTGAATTTAACTACTTCAAAACGGTGGCAATAATACCTTAAATGATTATAGGATGTACAAAGGGCCGTTTTCATTTTCATCCCTATCTACCCCTGTCAATGCAACTACCTGCTTGCTCAGCATAGTAATATTGGCTCCATGTATCTCTCTTAAGATCTGAGATTTATAGCTTCCCTTCAAAGCTTGCCCGAGTTGTAATGCGCATTTTAGCCTGACGCTGCGATTAGATGTGTGGTTAGGTAGCACCGTTTCTCTTGTGATAAGGAAGTGGTTTTTCTATTGGGTGCAGTTCGCCGTTATACTTTATCAATTATTTATGTGCCATTTCGTAAGTACGCTCGTTATGTATTACGATCGACTGTTCGCAACTGATGTTCAGTCATGCACGTGACTCGCGAATCGCAGTCATATTGATATTGAAGTGAGCTGCTTCAGATTTGTGAAGAATTGCTTACACGATGTCTTGCACCGGATTCACAAATGGGAGGAGTAGGATGTGATAATATGACGGTGTGTTTGCCCCATTGCTTTGTTTTCAACGAGACTATTTTGACTTATATGTTAAGGTAGTAATTGTTGGACTGCTTCAAAAGCAAAGTCCGGAACATCTTGTATCGAAATGTGCGCGACCATCTCGCGCTGATCAATCAAAGGTTTGTCAGCGTAATGTGTTCTTAGTTTCAAATTATTCTTCCAATTTCTTTCTGAATGATTTATACCCTCCAGTCTTTTCCAAGAAGCATCTGCTGGTCGTTTTTTATTTTTTGACTATGGGAAGATTGTGGAAAAAACTCGGAGTTGTTCGTATCTATTTCCGTCTATCGGTGTGCAGGAGAAAATATTGGGAAGGGGTGTGGTCTTGAAATGGGCGACGGATGGGGAAATTGAGCGGTGAGCGGGCTAGTGAGAGCCCACTAAGTGGTGAACAGAGCAGCAATTACGTAGCTATTTAGTTCGATGAAAGAATACGAGTCAAAAGGGCTGATTTACCTTACGCCATATCGTCTGTTATAGCCGTTCACATTATAGCTATTCACATTACTTTCCAAATTACTTTCCAAGCTTCTTCCTCTTCACTTGATAACTTATTGTAGCAGTTAAGTTGTGTACGGACTCATTTCTTGGTTTTGTTCGCTAATTCTATCTTATTGATGGCAAGTAGTCGCCTGTAACTGTTCGGCTGAAGTGTTTGAAGAATAATGGCTGTAATTTAGCGGGACGATTTACATTCTGACGATGACACACGGCAATCAGCAGGAAAAGAAAAATCGCCCGGAAATGGTCCGGAAGAGGAAGAAGAAGCTCCACCCACGGAGTTCACTGCGTGATGGGTAGGTGCGTGTGTTTACATTATAACTTGTGTTTTAGCTTTCAACAGTTTCAAAACATTCTTGAGTTGTTATTTTTAGATTCAATTCTTGTTATTTTTAGGTTCAATTCTTCCAGTATGAATGTGGATCACTGTGATACACGTTGCTCAAATGTCTAGCTTTGCTGTTCTGTTTTCGTCGTGAGTTAATTTATCGTATCATTCTACTTTTACCTATAAAAATGTCTTCTTTCATGTTTGACAATGTTTTCGCTTCAGGCAGCCGGTTCTTGTATGCACATTTTGTCCTCTTCTTACGAACTTCTCTTTATCATCCATTGATGATTAGTTGTGAGCCCTTAACCATCTCTGTTTCACTAGTGTTGTTGTGTTCCCCCATATTTAATAGGTGTTCTTTGGCTAATCTAGAGCCCTGGATTAATCCGTGCCAAACTAGGATTTGTTTTCGTCGTCCTGCGTTTTTTTCCAGACGTCATGTTTCATTATACGTTATCGTTTTAGCGTAATTATAGCTCTTCGTCGTCTCGATTTGTTTTTTCCTATCGCTATTGTTGTTGCTGCTGCTGTTCTTAGCCATTGTAGTAGCGATAATCATTGAAAATCATATTCTGGTGTTTGTTTATTCTTTTGTAGTGATTGATGGATTGTACGTAAATAATCTTCACCTCTTCTCTTTCTCTCTCTCTCGTAGACCCTAACGAATGTATTAAGTCGGAGTATATACGTGTGATTGGACTTTTTTTTGCCAAGAATTGTCTACTGACCTTTCCTTTTATATGCGCTGTAGTGGCCAATGATTTACTCACTTTGAAAGCTGGATAAAAAGATAGAAAGATCGCCACTCTCGAGTATGTACTTATGAGTGCGACACCCAGGCGTTCACGTTATTAAAGTTCTGAGGCTGGCGAACGGTTCCCAGTAGGGCAATTCGTGAGCCATGAACTTCACAGTTTCGCCAGTATCGATTCATAAAACTCGTATGACGTGTAGATTTTGAATGTTTCACTATACATTGGTTCTCCGAAAGTTTTTTTTACCGATAATTTGAAGAAAAACAATGAGAAACCACTTGTTTTACCATACAGAAAGCAATCGCCCGGAATTGATTGAGCGAAATAACTTATTATGCAAATCACCTCGTTGTATTCTATGATCATAGGCCGTTGAAGGGATTAAATACCGATTATGTGTAGTTTGCCTTGTTCCGCATGGAGTATACCTATTTCACTGCCTGAGTATTCATACCCTACCTTTTTTGTAGAGCCCTATCTAGGACAAGGCTATTGGAGTGGATAGTACGGGATATCCAGTGATGAGGACGCGAAATTCGTTGTATATTCTAATCTGAAAAGGGTTTTACATCGCAGAACTAAGGCTCCGAGACGAGGAGATCCTGACGAGCCTAGAATCATCTCGCCAACCCCTACTTAGACACAGATGTAAATTCATCATGGTGAGAAGGACTGTGCTCACTTCCCATTCTTACAACCTTGAGGGAAATCCGTATGAAAATGTGGGCAAGCTGATGATCATGTTCAAACTACTTACCTTCTAACAAGTCTCCTCACTTTTCGGTAAGACCGATGTAATAGCATGGCAGAAAAAACCATTTTTTCATTCTACAAATTTTTATAAAGGTAAAACATAACATAGAAACTCCATTGTACTTATTATCACAGACTCGTGCTTAGATTTATTTTCTTCCTTTTCGTTTCTTCCTTAGGTGGTTTCCATTACGTCGCAAACTTATTAGTGTAGGTAACTTGTATCCCAGAAAATGGTGCCGCATGGGTATTTTCATCCGCAAAAATTGGATTACTGTACGCTAACTGAAACAAGGCAACATTACTGTCAGGTAAAGCCCTATGACCTAACGGACCATCATCTCAGTGCTGTACCTCATTTGTAGGTGCCTCCTCAGGAACCGAACCTGTCGATGACCTATCGTCGTTGAACAGAGGATTGCTGAAGTCCTTACGTAAAACTCCTGAACCTTTCCGGTGAAGATTTCTGAATGGATAAATGCTGTCCTCATTGTTGCACAACAGATAAACAAGTAAATATAAACACACAAATACGATACACAAAAGGTACCTGGCTCCCGTTACAGTTGTAAAGAATCGATCTCGTATTGAATGGATAAATGGGAGGATTTTCGGAAGGATAGGAGGGATCCGTTTGGCTCGTCGTTCCACCAGGTTGGTTACGGTCTTCGACGCTTTGCTGAAACCAGGATTGGTTGAATTTCTGGGTCCATATTGGGGTCTATACAGACTTGACACTACATTTAATTGGGTTTTCAGGAGCCTACCCGGTAAGGCTATACAATTTAGGAACCCGACTTCGCAAAAGGCTGGATGACCACGTCCACGCTCTGCAGGCTCAGGTAAAGGTTATAACTTAATCGGCCCAGTGGTGCCTCCTCATGAGCCCTGCACCCCCAGGCCATCCCCTGTCCCTTGCTGGACTTTACCTTACCGTTACCTTTTTTATATTCAACAGTAAATCAATTCATGGCAGTTGTTCCATAAAGGGTTGCCCTATTCTATCAGTATGTCCGATCTTCTATCAGTATGTCATCTACCAGTCGATATATTAGTTTGCGTGCTATTGTGCCTCTAGTAAACAGTAAATAATCAAATAAACAAGTACCCGATCTGATCGTTGTAGCGATAGGACAATACGAATGCGACACCAATGAACAACACAAAAACAGCCGTGAAGAGTAGTGGGAAGAACATTGACCGAGACGATGGCATAAACTGACTGGACTCTTCTTCGAATGGATTTTTTCGTTCACATCGATCACCCTCATACATTGCAGGACAGCTAAATGATCGATGGATTACTTGTAAGAATAAATCGAAGTTGGCGAAGAAGGCTGTTATGGAATAGGTAACCAGCATACTTGCAAACAATCTTTGTTACTCGGCCATGTTCATTCTTTATATCCTGGCATTCACCGCCATTCAGACAACCATCACCATTATCACAACGCTCTTTCATCCATGCTACACCAACGTGAGATAGATCCTGAAAGCAACTTGCAAGCAAATCAAAAGTCTTCTCAAGTTTTTGTCTTTACAGAGGAGCATGGATTCGATTCCAGTGTAGGACACTACTGCACTAGGGCATGGCTGGTACAAATCAGGCCCGCACTGGCTGCATCCATACTTCGCGATGGTCGATGGGCAACAGCGTCGGCTGCGATTGGTCCGCTATCAAGTCGATATCCCATGCAACTCACACTGGGACATCGTATTCCAAACCGTTAGGCAAGCCACTACCACCTCTACTTTTAGCACAATCCGGTGAGTAGTGCAAGTAAGCAGTAATAAACTGAGGTACGGAAAAGAAAGAAGCGGAACGACCATCCCAGCATGGATTATCGACCACGTGATATACTGATCAAAGCCGGTGCGTCACCTGTTGCCCATCGGCTGACGCCGGGTATGAATGCAGTGACTTGAGCGTTTTGAGCTCCAGTTTGCCACTCCTGAGCGAGTCGTTCTTCATTGGGAAGAATGAAATCACGATCAGTTTAACCTCAAAACATTGGCTCATCGTTTGATCCAAACTTACAAGGACAACGGTTTTATGGATGTCTTCGTCCGTAATTCCTTCAACGTCTTCGACCACTGATTCACGTAGAGGTGCACAATCGCCATCCTGCTTGTCGACGTAACCATCGGGACAAAGACACTTTGCCTGTAGGTCGCCCTCTGCATTGGGGATGGATACACACATCCACTGACAGGTGGTGAGCTGACAAGGAAATGAGGATGGCGATGGCTGGAAGTGGGAAGTTCGCACCCTGACGTATTATCTATGCTTTAGTCAATGGATTTACCTGATACATTGAGTGATTAATAGCAAGACCGAAAGGCAGAGCGGTGAAGGAATGAATCAGATGAGCAGAACTGTGATGGATGCTCAGCTCGGCGACTTTCAATGATGAAGAACCCCTAAGCGCTTCGATTCGAAGAAGCAACTGGGAATAACCCAACAAGAAACTCACCAATCGCTCCAGTATAAGAACCCGTTGAAATATTTGAGATCGTAAGGATGATGCACGCCCTGGGTGAGCACCACTGTCCTAGAATTGAGCCACATGTAGAAGCACTACCAGAGCGACCATCAAAAGATGAAGTGATCAGCCGCACTGGATAGTTGTCTCACGATGAGACAACTATCCAGTGCGATCGCTGCACGGCGAGACAACTAGCATAAGGTTGTCACCTTTATGAGTGAACTGGGACCAAGACCACATAACTGAGGCCAGGAAACGTACCTTTCCCGAGTGTCCAGATTCACCCGTTCAATCATCTCCCGTTCGACATCACCAAAGTAAACGTCGCTCGTGATCAGATCAATAGCTATTCCAGTCGGATATTCAAGCTTATTTTCGACGAGTACTCGAACCTAAACGGCTGAAATTGGCATGACATGCCTTGGGAAGTACTTACCAAGGAATTCCAATCGGCTGTAGTACATTTGTGCCATCCATATTTGCGCTCATTATACGATTTCGATTGGCGTACGATTCGATCCATACCATGGCACCTCTCTGAGGATGTAAGGCGATTCCTGAAAATTTTCAGGATCTCCTGACTTCTGAATCTAAACTCGCTGACCTATCGCAGAGTATATTCAGACAGACCTCACCTTGGTAATGTTGTCGTTTACTGGGATCGTTCATGTCAGCCATTTGTCCCTTAACAATTTTTCGACAGAAAAAGCCGTCTTGAGTGCAAACACTAATTCCTGGCGAAAGCGACGGATCTGTGAAAGAAGTCATTTTTGTCGCTGGTTCAAACTACTGTGCTACGTCGATCAAAGTTGATGCTCACTGACAGAAGTAACACCTATCTGAGACCAATAATATCCCTATCTAAGACATGATCTATGGAAGGTACATCATCTGTACTGTCCACAGATCAGGTCTCAGATAGGGCTATTGATTTCTAAAACACTCCTTCTGTCCCCGGTAGCATTATTAATTTCCGATTCTCTCCCCTCCCACTTCCATGTAAAACATCATGTGTAGGCTCACAATGCGTAATTCAGTCCGAACATTCACCCAGGGAGGGGTTCTCAGACGAATACGCCGCATCTTTTCTTGTAAACCAGACTCCTATTGAAAACTTACAGCGCTGCGTGAGGAAAAAGTTGTTGCCCATCCAATCCACGGCTATCTGTCCCACTCCGATGATATTCTCCCGAACCACTCGCAATAATCCTCCCACTGATACCGCCTGAACTGTATTTATAGCCGGCCTTCGATACAGTCATAGCAAGGAATGCCGAAAGACTCACCACTTCTCCTCTATGATCAGAGCCGGAAATTGCAAGATAGATGAGCTGGCGATTCACAACAAAATCGATGGAACGAACGACTCCGTGGGAACCGAGAGATTGAGCCGTCTCGTAGCCTTCATGGGATGTCCTGGATTCGAACAGCGGCATTGTGCGGACCTTAGAGTCAGTACTATAGTAGTTTATTAATGAGAAGCTGACTGGGCTCGCTCACAATACCTCATGGCCCAGAGCGACGAACAGCGTTCCCTCATTGTCACGATCCAATCTGCAGCTATGTCCATCGGGACCAAGCCGATAACCGGGAGCACAGGTGCAGCGGTACCTGTGCGGAGAAGGCCGTTAAAGACTGTTTAACCAACTCGATCTTTTTTTTTCT